>JAVEOB010000217.1:25000-26225 GCA_039566865.1 Aurelia coerulea | reverse complement strand
GCCATGCGATTCGAGAAGTTATCATGAATCACCACATGAACGTGTGCCCAAAAGAGCACCCGTATTGGCTTTTAGTCTAATAAATACATCCCTTCCAGAAGTCGGGACTTTTCGCATGTATTAGCTCTAGAATTACCACGGTTATCCATGTAGTAAGGTACAATCAAATAAACGATAACTGATTTAATGAGCCATTCGCAGTTTCACAGTACAAGTGCTTATACTTAGACATGCATGGCTTAATCTTTGAGACAAGCATATGACTACTGGCAGGATCAACCAGATAACATTCACACACAGCACTAGCCGCCGAGTAACTGTTGTTGCCGCCGCCCGATTAGCTCGGTAACGAACAACAACAGTGTCGTTAGTTAGTAGTTGGTGTCTGTTAATCGACAACTTCCAAGACTAGCTGACCGAGTTACCTACGAGGAGTACAAGTACACCGATCGATAACTACAGTCAGGTCTAATCTTTTCTTTCCCACGTCTTTCCATCCCCCTCGGCCTGATGCACTCACACACACGGCCTCATCGGCTAGCTAGCTATCTTGCAAGCGAGCAGCAGATAGGGCGGCGAGAGCGACCGATGGAGAAGCATGTAGCTTCACGGCACTACAAAAGCCACGGCTGCTGGTCAACGACCATTAGCACAACATCCATCCGTATGTCTATACTGCTGCTAAGTAGCACTATAGCACTTACTCACGGCACCGTCAGCCAACATGAGTTGGCGGAGGACCGACACGATTCCAGCATGAACGAACCTCGGCACGCACGATACTCTCGTGTACGGCCCTCGCCTATCACCAGATAGCCGACCGTGTACTCCGCATGATTGAAAAAGATGCGACGCACACATCCAGCTCTAACCCATCCATCATCCAACCGTCGACTGCCCAATGTCAGCCTCGAGCCAAGATCACCGTGACGATTCCAACAGGTAACAGGTCACGCAGCCAGAATGCCGACTGCGCCCCTCTCCCAGGCTTCCTCATCACTACCCAGCTCGCCTCTCACATTACTTAGTCACGACAACTGGCTTACGGATAGGCGACGGAACAAAGTTCGCTGTTAACCACATTAGCCTGCAATAACTCGCAACCATTCTGGCATGTAAATTTTTCTTACAACATTGTCTATGCGACGGTGTGGAAATATCCTCAAAAAACTCCCCCCAGGGGGGCTACACTGGTAATATGATACAAAGTGAACCTGGCAGACAA
>JAVEOB010000217.1:5000-7500 GCA_039566865.1 Aurelia coerulea | reverse complement strand
CTAGCTGACCGAGTTACCTACGAGGAGTACAAGTACACCGATCGATAACTACAGTCAGGTCTAATCTTTTCTTTCCCACGTCTTTCCATCCCCCTCGGCCTGATGCACTCACACACACGGCCTCATCGGCTAGCTAGCTATCTTGCAAGCGAGCAGCAGATAGGGCGGCGAGAGCGACCGATGGAGAAGCATGTAGCTTCACGGCACTACAAAAGCCACGGCTGCTGGTCAACGACCATTAGCACAACATCCATCCGTATGTCTATACTGCTGCTAAGTAGCACTATAGCACTTACTCACGGCACCGTCAGCCAACATGAGTTGGCGGAGGACCGACACGATTCCAGCATGAACGAACCTCGGCACGCACGATACTCTCGTGTACGGCCCTCGCCTATCACCAGATAGCCGACCGTGTACTCCGCATGATTGAAAAAGATGCGACGCACACATCCAGCTCTAACCCATCCATCATCCAACCGTCGACTGCCCAATGTCAGCCTCGAGCCAAGATCACCGTGACGATTCCAACAGGTAACAGGTCACGCAGCCAGAATGCCGACTGCGCCCCTCTCCCAGGCTTCCTCATCACTACCCAGCTCGCCTCTCACATTACTTAGTCACGACAACTGGCTTACGGATAGGCGACGGAACAAAGTTCGCTGTTAACCACATTAGCCTGCAATAACTCGCAACTATTCTGGCATGTAAATTTTTCTTACAACATTGTCTATGCGACGGTGTGGAAATATCCTCAAAAAACTCCCCCCAGGGGGGCTACACTGGTAATATGATACAAAGTGAACCTGGCAGACAAACATTTGTTGACGGGGCGTATATATAAAAATTATAGTTTAAAAATGTGAAGGGTAAATGTATGCCATGTCGAGTACTCATAGAAACTCGATCACCACGCAAGAACATCTATCACTGCGACAATAATGTTTGTGATTTCGGTATCCTAATCTCTATTTTCTTTCATTCTTTATTCATTGAACTTTTATCCCAACTTAAAAAAAAATTATGAGCAACTATTATTCTCTGATAAATCCTCGCTGATTAATTGAATGCAAAATATTTGACCGTTTTTCCCGCGAAAAATTTCAACATTCGCATCATCGATGAAAACGGGAAAATATATATAAAATATTTCTCAGCAGAGCTAGGGTTAGGGTTAACATTAGCAGAGCTAGGGTTAGGGTTAGGGTTAGCAGAGCTAGGGTTAGGGTTAGCAACTAGGGTTAGGGTTAGCATTAGCACAGCTAGTGTTAGGGTCAGCATCAGCAGGGCTAGGGTTAGGGTTAGCGGAGCTAGGGTTAGGGTTAGCACAGCTAGTGTTAGGGTCAGCATCAGCAGGGCTAGGGTTAGGGTTAGCGGAGCTAGGGTTAGGGTTAGCACAGCTAGGGTTAGGGTTAGCAACTAGGGTTAGGGTTAGGGTTAGGGTTAGGGTTAGGGTTAGGGTTAGGGTTAGGGTTAGCAACTTGGGCTAGGGTTAGGGTTAGGGTTAGGGTTAGGGTTAGTTTTAGCGCTAGGGTTAGGAATGCGTCCAAATGCTTCGAAAAAATGAGGTGCTGGTCAAACTTAATGGAAAATGCATAAGGTTCTGCGGTACTTTACCCCTATGGGGTAAAGTCCCTCAGCGTCACCGGTCTGAAGTCAGAATTCGTTTTAATTGCAAGGGGAAGGCAGGAATGACGATTTTAGCCGTTTTCACGAAATTTGCTAGTAAAAGCCGAAAGGCCAAACCCTAACCCTAACAACGGTTACCAAGGAGGGTTTTACCTTTCGGCTTTTACTAGCAAATTTCGTGAAAACGGCTAAAATCGTCATTCCTGCCTTCCCCTTGCAATTAAAACGAATTCTGACTTCAGACCGGTGACGCTGAGGGACTTTACCCCATAGGGGTAAAGTACCGCAGAACCTTATGCATTTTCCATTAAGTTTGACCAGCACCTCATTTTTTCGAAGCATTTGGACGCATTCCTAACCCTAGCGCTAAAACTAACACTAACACTAACACTAACCCTAACACTAACACTAACACTAACCCTAACCCTAACCCTAGTTGCTAACCCTAATTGCTAACCCTAGTTGCTAACCCTAGTTGCTAACCCTAGTTGCTAACCCTAGTTGCTAACCCTAGTTGCTAACCCTAGTTGCTAACCCTAGTTGCTAACCCTAACCCTAGCTATGCTAGCCCTAGCTGTGCTAACCCTAACCCTAGTTGCTAACCCTAACCCTAGCTCTGCTAACCCTAACCCTAGTTGCTAACCCTAACCCTAGCTGTGCTAACCCTAACCCTAGCTGTGCTAACCCTAACCCTAGCTGTGCTAACCCTAACCCTAGCTGTGCTAACCCTAACCCTAGCTCTGCTAACCCTAACCCTAGCTGTGCTAACCCTAACCCTAGTTGCTAACCCTAACCCTAGTTGCTAACCCTAACCCTAGCTGTGCTAACCCTAACCCTAGCTGTGCTAACCCTAACCCTAGCTGTGCTAACC
>JAVEOB010000043.1:0-28518 GCA_039566865.1 Aurelia coerulea | reverse complement strand
CACATCTCAACACTAGTAGCGTGATCTAACATTAAAAATACGTTTTTGGCGTTTGGATTACGGTTTTTTCAATCAGTAAAAAATTGTTTAAAAAACCACCTAAACGATGTAATTGTACGGGAGTAAAAGCGATTAAAATTGGATGTTTTAACGGCAAAATTGATGCTAAATTTTCTAATCATATTAGATTATGAAAATTAAAATGAAAAATAGCCTTGGGCGTTTAAACACAAAAATTGAATTTATAAAATGGTGTAATTGTACCGATTAAACTGCATTTATTATAAATTAAAATTAATCGATAATGTTGCTATTACTTATCATAATCAATAACGATATTTTTCTTCAATGTGAAATGGTTTAATAAAAAATTCCGAAATTTCTTCGAGTTTAAATTTTTGACGTGTTTTTAAATTAATGAATCAAATTGGTGACTTAGAACGTTTGTATTGCGAAATTTTAAATTTAAATTCTAAATAATTGTATAGTTGTAATTCATTTTCTGATACATTTTCTAATAATTTAAAATTACGTAAAATTATATGATTTTCCTTGCGATATGGTTTGAAAAGATTTTCCAGAAAGAAATCATAAATCGGATCATTTAAAATTGATTTGAGATTTTTAAATCATGTAATTAATTGTTGGTCGTTTCACATTAAAAAAGTTTTATATGGAATTTTGACAGTTTTTTTAAATAAACACTCATATGAGTTAAGTGTTTTAGTTGAAAGTTGGGTTTTTTTTGATGTAAATGTTGTAAACGCATTCAAATGTTTTTAAAAAATCCAAAAACTAATAAATGATTGGTTGATCAAAATTGATGTTTATGTAAAAAATATCGTGATTGTAAATAATTTTCGACCTCACTTAAAACACTGATTTTAAAATAAATCTGTTGAGTTTCAGAATCAAGCACTAAAGCTTTTAATAAAGTTTTTCAAGCAATTGCTTTTTTGAGTGGTTTTTGAATATAAATAGGATCATTTAATAAATAATCCATTCGATCACAATCAAATTGTGAGGAAATTAAACTTTGGGCAAAATCATTTTTGGCTGATCCGATAATTAATTTTGTAATTCGTTGAAGATTAAAATTATCGTGTTTTAAAATTTGATTAATAATCGATTTTGAATTTAAAATTATTTCTGTTCCTTGTTTTTCGTGTTGAAAATTAAAAAAATGCTTTTCAAAATCGTGCGAAAATGGTCCATGACCAATATCATGCAATAATCCAGCAATAATCGTTTCTTGTTTAATTTTAGTGGGGAAAATTTTTAAAATATGGATTGTTTTCAAAAATAAATTGAATTAAATAAGCTACTCCAAGTGAATGATTGAAACGATTATGATCTGTATTCGTACATTTAAAAAACGCCGTGTACCAAGTTGTGAAACTAATTTTAATCTTTGCATTGCTGGACTATTAATTAATTTAACAATCACTGGATCGTTAAAAACCACTTTTCCATAAACAGGACTATTAAAAATGTAATTATTCATTTTGTAAAATTAATTTAAGCCGTTTAAGTGTTTTTTTTAATCCTAATAAAGCAATCAAGTTATGAAATGCTGGCCCATAATCCTGACCAGTTAAAGCAATTCGTAACGGATGATAAAATAATTTGCCTTTTAATTTTGATTTAATTTGTAATTGTTTGCAAATAGTACGAATATTTTCGCTGTTTCAAACAAATTTAGTTTCAATTTGATTTAAAAATAATGCTAATAATTTACGATTATTATGAATAATTAATTTTTGTGCTGGTGCATAAGTGATTTTTTGGATCGTGAAAATTCTCACTAATTCAGTAATTTCGGAAAGTAAAACAACTTCCGATTGAAATAAACAGATGATTTTTATTCATGTTTCAATTGAATAATCTGAATTTTGAATTTGGGTTTGTAAAAATGGTTGGCAACGAATTCAAAATTCATTTTCCGATAAATTTTGAATATGTTTTTGATTCATTCAATGCAATTTTCCTAAATCAAGAATTGAAGGTGAGCGAGTAAAATGATTACCGTTAAATTCTTCAATTAATTCATGATCAGTGAAGATTTCTTGTTTTGTTTTCGGTGATCAACCTAAAAAAGCCAAAAAATTACGCATTGCAATTGGTAAAACACCAATTTTTTGATAATGTTCTAAATAATGTTCGGCAACAAAGTTGCGTTTGGAAATTTTTTGTTGATGATCAACTTGTAAAAGTGTGAAATGCGTAAAAACAGGAATTTTTCAATTGTATGCTTGATATAAAACGATTTGCTTAGCTGTGTTTGATAAATGATCAGATCCACGCATAACATGTGT
Organism: Aurelia coerulea; assembly: GCA_039566865.1. Taxonomy (NCBI): domain Eukaryota; kingdom Metazoa; phylum Cnidaria; class Scyphozoa; order Semaeostomeae; family Ulmaridae; genus Aurelia; species Aurelia coerulea. The sequence goes on along the minus strand of JAVEOB010000043.1, from coordinate 26,203 downwards.
TATTTTCATTAAATAATCATCGATTACAACCGCAAAATTATAAGTTGGAAAACCATTATTTTTAATAATGATAAAATCTTCGATCGCTGCAGTTTGAAAGACCATTTTTCCAAAGTTCAAATCACGAAAAGTAAGTTTTTGATTTTGGGGAACTAAAATACGTAAGCAAAATGGTTTTTTTTGCCGTTAAAAATTTATGAATCGTTGCTGCTTCTAAATAATAACAACGTCGATCGTATAAATAAGTTTTAATTCCTTTTTGTAACTGAATTTTTTTTTGAATTTGTAATTCGTTTGGTGTACAAAAACAATAATAAGCTTTTTTTTGATGTAAAAGTAAATCGGCTTGTTTACGATAGATATCTAAACGTTCGCTTTGTAAATACGGGCCATATAAACCGTTTAAGATATCAACCGTTTCATCGATTTTAATTCCTAATCAACGTAACGATTGTAATTGTTGTTGAATTGCGTTTTGAACGTTGCGTTTTTGATCAGTATCTTCAAAACGAACAATTAATTTCCCTTTATAATGTGCAGCAAATAAATAATTAAACAGCGCAGTTCGCGCGCTACCTAAATGTAAAAAACCAGTTGGCGAAGGAGCAAATCGAGTGCGAATGTTTGGTGTTAAAATCATATAAATGATAATTATAAATCAAATTTAATCGCTTAGCGAAGTAAAACCGATTAATCCCAAAAAACGAGCTCGTTTAATTGCTAAAGCAATTTGTCTTTGATAAATTGCTCTCGTTCCAGTGATAAATCGTGGCAAAATTTGACCAGATTTAGATAAAAATCGTTTTAACATTTCAATATCTTTATAATCAACGTAAGTGATCCGATTTTTTGTTAAATAACAACGACGCCGTTTTTTAAAATTACTTGCAAAACGACTACGTGTTTTGTTGCGACTATTATGATTTGCGTTGGTCGGTTTATTATTTGTAATTATTCTCAATCGATTTTACCCTCATTTTCCAAACTTTCTTCATCAATTAAATCATTATTCGTGATTGGTTTGGTATCAAATTCATCTTTTGTTACTGGTGTTTTATTTTCATTATCAATCGATGTTGTGGTTGGAATTTTTTCATTATTTTCAGTGGTTTTTTGGGTTTGCAGTTTTTTTGTTTCAAGAAAAACGACATTATTAGCACTAATGGTTAAATAATTTAATCGACTAGTTGGTGAATTATCCTTAAAAGTTTGACTTCTTAATGATCCTTCAACTAAAATTAAAGCACCTTTTTTTAAAAATTTTACCATATTTTCGGCAGTTTTATTCGATGCGATACATGGAATAAAATTGGTAATTTTACTATAGTAATTATTGACTGCAATCGTAAAAACACAATATTTTTGATCTTGAACATTGGTTTTTAAAACTAAATCGTTTACTAATCGACCACAAATAACAGCATTATTGTACATTTTTTATCTCTTTTTTACTATCATTGGTTTCAACTTTGGTTGGAATTGGTTGATTAACCATATCAGATTTTTTACGTTGTAAACGTCGAAAACGTTCAACACGTCCCGCTTTTGATTCGAATTTTTGTGTTCCAATGTAAAACGGATGACAAGCAGAACAAACATCGATTTTAAAATCATTTTTTAAAGTAGTATAAATGTTAAAGTTACTATCACAAGTAATACAGTTAATTTTAACTAAATTTAATGGCAAGTGTTTTGATTTTTTCATACTTATGAATTTACTTTATCTTAAAAAATATTTATTTTAAAATAATTGCCGCTCCTGCTTTTTCTAATTCTTGTTTGGTTTCATCAGCAAGGGTTGGATTGATATTTTCCATCACTGTTAATGGTAATTTATCAAGCATTTTTTTCGCATCCATTAAACCTTTTTTTGTAATGCTGCTTAAAGCTTTAATAACAGCAATTTTGTTTTCGCCAATTTCAGTTAAAATGACGTTAACATTATCAGATTTTGCTTCTTGATTTGTGTTGGAAGCGTTTTGATTAGCAATTGCAGTTAGTGGTTGGATGTTGAATTTAGTTTGTAATGTTTCAACAAATTCGTTTAATTCTAAAATTGTTAATTTTTCAATTTTAGTAATTAAATCGTCGATTTTTGGATTGATTTTGTTTGAATTATCAGATTTTGTCATTATTATTTCCTTTTTAAATAAAATTTAATTTTTTATTTCCTGTTTTTTTATTGTGATCATTTTAAGAGTTAATTGAAGATGATATAAGGGTGATTTCAAAACTAAAACCAAATTTTGAAGCAATGTTGCACGATTTGGAATTTGACCAAGTTTAAGAATCATTGATTGATCAATTACTTGACCGTTTCAAAAACCACTGTGTCATTTTAAATTTTTAAATTTTTTACTAAAATTAGCTAATAAAGCGAAAAATTCAAAACCTAAATTGTTTGATTTAACTACACAATTAGGACCAATTAATTTCCCATTTAATTCCATAAATGGGGTTTTTTTTCAAGCTAATTGTAATAGTTTATTTTTGTAAATTTTTAATTGTCCATCATTTTTATTAACAAGTTGACGAAGCGCTTGAAATTGTTTAACACTGATTTGGGAATAATTACCAATTATAACGAATTGTGTGTTTGCAAAATCATGCTGAATTTGATTTACAATTGCAATTTTTGGATGATTTGATTTTATTGGCATAATTTTATTCATTTTATAACCAAAAAAAACAATTTCACCTCAACAACATTATTAAGTTTAAAACCGTTGTTTTCTTTGGTTTAGATAAATATGCTTTATATTATATCAAAAATTAAATTTGTTTTAAGTTTATTTTATATCCAGGACTCATTGTTGCGTTTAAACTAATTTTTTTCAGATATTGTTTTTTAATAAAACTAGGTTTAATTGCTTTAACTAAATTATGAATTTGATAAAAATTTTCTTTTAATGCATCAACTGATTGTGATAATTTACCGATTCGAAAATGTAAATTACCCCCACCATCAATTTGATAAGTAAAATATCCGGTACGAATTTTTTGAACAATATCAACTAAATCGTTCGTTACAGTACCATTTTTTAAAGTTGGCATTAATTTACGTGGTCCTAAAATACGTCCTAATTTTGCTAATTCAGGCATAATGTCAGGCGTTGCAATTGCAACATCAAAGTCAATTTTACCGTTCTTAATAATTTCATTAATTAATTCAGTTTTTCCAACTAAATCAACTTTTAATGATTGTGCTTTTAAAAACGCATCGGCATTATTTGTAAAAACGCAAATTCGTTTTTGAATAACAAACGGATTTTTTAATTGATAAGTGCCTTTTAAATTGTGTTCGGCGCGCTTTGGATTAACATTTAAATTAAATACAACATCAACACTACTATCAAATTTAAGGGTGTGATTTTGCTTTAAAAACGTCAAAATTGCTTCTAAATTTTGTAAATTAGAATTAGTTTTGGCAATTGATAAAATTTTTTTATGGCGTTTCGTTGTTGGTTTCATTTTTGGTTGTTTCTCCTGGTGTTTTAATCATTTCAACACCCATTTGTTTCATTGTTCCTAAAATCATTCGTTTAGCAGCTTCAAGTGATGTGGTGTTTAAATCAATCATTTTATATTTAGCAATTTCAATCACTTGATTTTCACTTAAAGTAGCAATTGGTTTGCCTTTAACAGTTGTAGCAGCTCCTTTTTCTAAATTAGCGGCTTTTTTAATTAAATTAGTTACCGGTGTTGTTTTTAAAACAAATGTAAATGTTTTATCGGTAAAAATTGTGATTTCAACTGGAACAATTTCGTTGGCACGATTTTGCGTTTGTGTATTGAATTGATTGCAAAATGCCATAATATTAATTCCTAATGATGCTAATGCAGGACCTGGTTTAGCTTGTGATCCAGCAAATTGTAGTTTAGCGATTCGTTTTATACTTTTCATATTTTAAAATATCCTTTATTTTTTATTCAGTTACCTTTTTACAATCAAGAAAACTGACTTCGATTTGTGTTAAACGACCAAAAAATTCTGTTTTGATTGTTAAAATGCCAGTATTGTAATCGATTTTGATTAATTCACCTTCATATTTTGAAAAAATTCCGCGTAATACTAAAAGATAATCACCAATTGCAAAATTAATGTCTTCGGTACTGTATTTCCCGTGTTTAACTTTTGGTTTTGCTTTTTGATTAACTAAATTAGCAATCATTTGGGCACTAAATGGCATTGGTTCTGATAATGAACGGGTTCGATAATTTTTAAAACCTTTCACGTACGGAACGTTTAAAATTCATTTGTGAATTTTAGAATTAATTTCGCCTTTGATTGTCAATAACTGTACAAAAATCACACCTGGTGATAAATTGAAAAATTTACCATTTTTACGTTGTGGTTTTGAATTATCAGTGATAATACGTGCTTGTTTACACATTTCTGGATGTGTAACTAAATAATCTAATACGATTCAGTCTTTAAATGGTTGACATTTAATTGCGTATCAAACATAATCTTGTGATTGGTTGGTTGTTGTTTTTATCATAAAATTTTATAATACTTTGATTAATTTTAAAATTGAAATCATTAATTTTTCAAAGCCAAATAATAAAGAACCTAAAACTGTCAATAAAATTAATAATCCAACAAAATAACTTAAAACTACCTGTGGTTTAGTTCAATGTGTTCTACTAACTTCGACAAAATAACCAAAAATGTATTTGCTAATTTTTTTTCTACAGGTTAAAAATTTATTTTTAAGATCAAATTTTTTCATAAAATTGTCTTATGTTAATTAGAACTAACAAGTTTAAAAAACAGTTATATACTCTTTTTTAATATTATATATCTTTTTAATTTTTTTTTGACACGTTCTCATGTGTTAGCAATTTGCCGATTTGTCAATAATAAAATTTGTGCAATTTCACGATTTTTTAAACCTTCAAGACGAAAATTTAAAACCTTTTGCTCAAAAACAGAAAACTTATTAATGTGTTGATAAATTTGATTTTGAATTGTTGATGGTGATTGATTTGAAAAAATTCATTGATTTTGTTTTGAATTTAATGATCACTGTCAATCAGTTAAATTTAAAAATGGTAATTTTTGGTTTGATTTTAGGATTTCGTTTGATAAATCAATCATTTTTCAGCGTAAACGCTGAAAAAAAAATTTTTTAAACGAAACGTTCGGTTGATATTTAAAATGAATGATCGCTTCATAAAAAGTTTGATAAATATTAATTCTTAAAAACAACATTTCACCATTCAAACAATTAAAATATTGAATATTATGTTGTAAATATCAATACCATAATTTATGATATTGATTTCACAATTGATTTCAGGCTCGATTGTTTTTAGTATTTTTTACCAAATAAATTAAATAATTAGTTTCTTCAAAATTTTTGGCGATTGCGAATTTCATATAAAATAACTCCCGTTGCAACACTAACATTTAAAGATTCGGTTGTTTTTTTCATTGGAATCAAATAATTAAAATCAGCTAATTTTTGTAATTGATTTGATGTTCCACGTGCTTCATTACCAACGATCAAAACTAAATTTAAATCGATTAAATCATTAGGAAGTGAAGGTTTTTGATGGATATTTTTTAAATCACTGGTACAAATTCAATAGTGATATTTTTTTAATACTTGAATAATACTTGCTAAATTAGCAACTTTAACAATCGGAATTTTAAAAAGTGTCCCAACTGCTACTTTGGCAACATGTTCATTTAATTGAATTTGACGTTTATTCGGAATGATAATTGCCGCGACATTGCAAGCTGTAGCGGTGCGAATGATAGCGCCAAAATTAAAACTATCGTAAATATGATCTAAAATTAAAATTATTTTATTATGTAAAGTGTGGTTTTGGATTCGATTAAGAAATGTTTTTCGATCTAAATATGGTCATTTTTGAATTTTAACAGCAATAAATTGATGGTTTTGATTAGAAAACTGCTCATTAAATTGCTGTTTTGATCACATTTGAACCGTGATATTTTTTTTGGAAGCTAAAGCAATTCAATGTGATTTAGAAAGTGTGTATAAAGTTAAAATTAGCTTTGGATGATTATTAATCATTTCCAAAACGGTGTGTTTTTACCATAAATAAATTGTGTTTTTACCATTTTATATAATTTTAAATTCAAAGATTTGCTTTTTGTAATTTTTGGCGATATTTATCAGCTTTAATAAAATCCTTATTAATTTGGGCTGATTTTCATAGTTCTAATCATCGTTTTTGATGAGTAGTTCAACGCGGAATTTGCGGTGTAAATCCTAATGATTTCAGCGTGTAATAAAAAACGGTTGCAAATTTAAGAATTGTTTTTAGTAAAAATTTTTGATTAATTTTGGTATTAATGATTTTTTCTCACGCAAATAATTTAGGAAAAATTTTATCAACACTTAAATTATTAGCAAGCATTTTTTCGATGAATTGAAATTGAATTAACGATGGTTTTTTTAAATATCAACGTGAAGACGATTTATTTAACGTTACCAAGCGTTGAATTGTAATCAATAAACGTTGTCAACGTAATCAAATCATTTTAAAATCACGCATTTTTTGTTCACTATACAACAAATCTTTATAATAAGGTTGACTAAAATAAAATAAACGTAACACGTTATGATCGTAATTTTGTAACATTAATTTCATTTGTAGTTTTGCAGGTGGTTTAGCAGAACGACTAATTTTACCAACTCCAGTTGTAACTAAACCGTTATGCATTCAAAAATGTGCTAAATTACGATGGTGCATTGCACTAAATTGGGCAATTTCATTTTCATGATGCGGAAAAATTAAATCACGCCCACCGCCATGAATAGTAATGGTTTTTTCATTATTATGTTGATTAATTAAAGCAACGCATTCAGTGTGTCAACCAGGTCGACCATTTTTTCACGGTGTTTTTCAATTTAAACCAGAATTGGTAAATTTTCAAAGGACAAAATCACGTTTATCACGTTTATCGGCTTGAAAACGATTGTTTTCAGGATTAATATTTTCGAAATGATTAAAATCACGTAATACGTTGTATGTTTTCAATTTAGAAATTGCAAGATAAATTCCTGATGTAGTTTGATAAGCGTGACCAGATTTAAGTAGTTTGGCAACGAAATCGATTAATTCAGTGATATGATCAGTCACTTTTAATTGTTGTGGTTTTAAAATATTGCATTGTTGGGTAATGGTTTGATATTCTTGCAAATATTTTTCCGTAATAACAGTTTCAGTCGTTTTTTGTTGCAGGGCAACAGCGATAATTTTGTCATCAATATCAGTAATGTTTTGTCAGTAAGTAACTTTTTGTTTATTTCGTAATAAAAAACGATATAAAAGATCAAATAAAAACACATTCCGAAAATTACCAATATGTAAAGAACCATACACAGTTGGACCACAAAGGTATAATGACATACGTTCAATTGATGGAATTTTAATTTGATAAGTTTGGTTCGTAAAATGATTATTTAATCGTAAAATTGTTTTCATACTTTAATAAGTAAACTTTAAATTTGGTTTATACATAATTAAAACTCGATAGACGCTTAAAATAATCGTTGTATTAATAAAAATTTTAATTGGCGCAAACGAAACAGCAGAAATAAATAATAATTCAGAATTACCTGGATTTTCACCGAAAACGGAACGATTAGCGCCGGTGGCTATAAAAACTGAAATTAAATATTCAGAAAATAAAGTTAAACATAAAACACTGATAATCGCATGTCGATTACGATCGATTTCACGTAAGAAAAAAGTGGTTTTTGAACGATTAAAAAAAATAAAAGTAATTGCAATGATTAAAATGAAAAACAATAAAACATTTAATCAAAAAATTAGAGTTTTTAAATTGAATGTTTTGATAAATTGACGATTGATATTATCAATTCATTGATCAGTATTTTGAATTGGAATGGTTTTATTAATATCATAAAAAAAGAAAAAAAGTGTTAAAGTAAAAAAACAAATAATTCCTAAATATAAAACAATAATTGCTAATCAATCTTTTAGATGGTTTTGCCGAAATATTTTAATTAAACCAGCAAAAAAACCGAATGCCATTAAAACTAAAAGATATTTGTAATGAAAATAAGTTGGAATAAAAATAATTACTACTAGTTCGGTAACAAAGGCACTAATTAAACCAACAATTGGCCCAAATAGAAAACCTGATAATTTTACCAGTACGCCTTCAAATGCAACACGTACATTCGGAATTAAAGTAATATTATTAATTTTGGAAAAAAAGATTAAAACCACAGTTGCAATGGCTGAAAATAGCGAAATCATCACAATATTATGAATTTGATTGTGCAATGTTAAGCGTTTAAAAAGTAATTTTTTTTTTTTAATAAAATAAAAAAAATAAATTATTCCCATTAAAAAAATAATTCCTAAACCAAAAAAATAAAAATAATTTACAAAATTATCACGATTAAATTCATTTGTATTAGAATAAAAATAATAAATAATTAATCCTAAAAAAGTCATAAAAACAATCAAGTTAAATCAATTGATTTTCAGTCAATATAAAAATGATTTTTTCATAACTTAATTTTAATATAAATTTCAATCTAAGGGGGAAATATTATGTTTAATTAAAAATTGATTAACTTTTATAAAATGATTAGCATTTAAAAATCCTCGATAAGCACTTAAAGGAGAAGGGTGCGATGTTTCTAAGATTAAATGATGTTTGTTTCTTAAATAAATTTTATATTTTTGTGCCGATTTTCCTCATAGTAAAAATGCAATCGGTTGATTTAAATCATTCAACATTTTCAATAAATTGACGATAAATTGATCTCAATTTCAATTTTGATGACTAAAAGGTTGATACGGTGCAACTGTTAAACACGTATTTAATAATAATACCCCTTGTTTAGCTCAAGCCGTTAAATCACCGTGTTTTAAAATGATATTAGGATAATCATAACGCAAAGCATGAAAAATATTAACAAGTGAAGCGGGCAATTTTTGATTTTTATTAACACTAAAAGCTAATCCGGTTGCGTGTCAAGGATTTGGATACGGATCTTGCCCTAAAATGACTATTTTGACATTATTAATCGGTGTTAAATTTAAAGCTCGAAATACATTTTGACGATTGAGTGGTAAACAATTGTTATTTTTATATGCTTGATGTAATTTAGTTTGTAAATCAATGAAATAAGATTTGCGTTTTTCTTGGTTTAATCAATTTACTCAATTCATGTGCAAAATGATTTATATAGTAGTTATCGAATCAATTGAAAATTTTAATTGATCATTAGGTGGTAAATTAAATCCATTAGCAAAACGTTGTTTTTGTTGTGAGGTTGGTTTGGGAAATTTAAATATTAAGTCAATTTCTGTCGTAATTGTTCACTTCTTAGCAAAACTAAAAACGATTTTCATTCTTCCTGTGTTTGTTAATTCTTTGGATGTTTTTTGGTAAAACAACAAAAGCTGGATAATTTTTTTTATCAACTAAAGTAGTTTTTGAAACGAAAATTTCAATTGGATTAAAATAGTGATCTTCATGTGAATTGAAGGTTTCGATAAATTCTTTTACATTCTTATCATTAGCTCAATTTAAAGCATTTAATTTTTTAATAAATAATGCTGGTTGATTGTTTTTACGTTCAAATAATCGATTGGAAAGTTGATTAATAAATTCTTTAAAAATTGGTAATAAAACCACTTTTTGATCTTTTAATTTACTATTTATAATTTGTACGTTCAATTTTTTTCCCGGTGACGGTTGACAAGCACAAGCAGTTAAAAACACACTTGAAAACAATACAATACTAATTAAAAATGGCAAAAATAGTAAAGGATAAATAATTTTTCGCTTAAACATTATGTTGATTCTTCATTTTCAAAATAATCCATAAAAGTTGTTTTTTGCGGAACAAACAAAACTTCAATGCTTCCAGTTGGACCATCGCGTTGTTTAGCAATGATTATTTCCGCCTTTTGTGGTTGGTTATATTCATTATAATTCATTTTATCAGAATTTATTTGGTGGGAATTTTTTAAATAATATTCTTCACGATATAAAAAGAGCACTAAATCAGCATCTTGCTCAATGCTACCTGAATCACGTAAATCGGAAAGTAATGGTCGTTTATTTTCACGTTTTTCAACACTACGTGATAATTGTGATAAACAAACAACCGGAATATTAAATTCAATTGCGATTTCTTTCAGTGAACGAGTTCAAAAGGCAACTTCTTGATTACGGTTTTCAAATCGTTGGTTTTTATTATAAATTGGTTTTAATAATTGCAAATAATCGATTGCAATCAATCTAATTTTACGTTTTTGTGATCATTTACGCAGTTTGGCATGAATTTGAAAAATATCAGTTGTATTTGTGACATCAATAAAAATGTTACTCTTTTTTAAATCTTGAATCAAATTTTCGGTTGGTTGATGTTGTTTGTGATTTTTAAAAAAACTTGGTGTTAAATCTAAATACGTTTTGATAATTCTTTGACTTAATTGTTGTGGTGACATTTCTAATGAAAAAAAAATAATATCACCGCTATCTTCATTGTATGAATTCTTATTAAAAAAGAAATCATTTAACATTAAATTCAAAGCTAAAGCAGTTTTTCCCATTGATGGTCGTCCGGCTAAAATAATCAATTGTCCGGGTTTAAAGCCATTCGTTTTTTGATCTAACTTTGAAAAACCGGTTGAGAAATATTTTTGATCATGTTCATCAATTGAATTTTGCATTCTTTGATAATCGTTTTGCATTACTTCAGCTAATTTAATGAAAGGTTTGTTTTCACGTTTATAATTCGTTTCTAAAGTGTTTAGTTTTAAATACAATTCTTTAAATACAGTTTGAGGATCTTTTGTGGTTGCTAATTTAGTTTTATTTTCATCTAAAACTATATTTAAATCACGTGCAATTGAGTGATTAATTAATAAATTAAAGTAATTTTCAAAAAAGACATCACCATTGTATAAACTTAAAATTTCCGAAATGTATGCATGTCCACCATATTCTTGCATTTTTGAATCTTCTGAAATCGTCGCTCAAAATAAATTTACATCAAATCCATTATTAAGTTTATGAAATAAAGTATTTAAAAATTTAAATAAGTTAATATTGCGTTTATCAGTAAAATCAGTTGCTTTTAAATATGCAATTTTAGTTGCACGAATTTTAATTGAATGAATTAAAATTGCAAGTAATGATTTTTCAACTTGTAAGTTATAATTTGCCATTCATTAAATTATATAATATTCTAATTTTGTTCCGTAACTAATTTAATCAATTTTTGGGTTATGATGCCTAATTTGGCATCAATATCAACGATTTTTGCTGCTGCACGACGTGAATCACCACCACCATCAAATTTTTTACAAATCACTTCAACGTTGTAAGGAGAATGACAACGACCAGAAATATAAATATTTTTGTTTTGATCATGACCGATTGCAAATACCATATTAACTTTATTGTTAGCTAAATATTTTTCTGCTAAATTAGCAGCTGTTTCTGCCGTAATCAAAAAATCATTACGAAACTGTAATACAACTTTTGTTTTATCGATGACATTGGCTTTAAAATTACCAGAATTTAAATCAATTGATTGGGAAGAATCAATTTTAAAATGATTAATTTCATTGATCATTTCTTCAATTTTGATGCCGTTTTTAATTACAAAATTAACAACTTCTAATGTATTTTTACCAATTTGAGTTTGTAAGTTGTTTGTATCAATTAAAATTCCAAACAATAAAAGTCGCAACACATCTAAATCATGATTAAAATTGTATTGTTTATGTTTTTTGATGTTTGATTGAATCATTAAACTTAAAATTATTTCTGATGCTGAAGAATAATTAGTGTTAATTAATTCTAAAATTGGATTGCCTTTAAAACAATTAATGTGATGATCAATAAAAATTTGATCAAAATTGTATAATTTGTTGTTAGGAAAATCGACAAATTCTAAATTATTCGTGTCAATGACAATTAATAAAGTTTTTTTCGGATCGGCTTTCGCAAAAATTTTAGCTGAATTTAAATTAATGTGAGTTTTAAAAAAGGTTTTGTCAATTTTACTTTTCACAAATTTTAAAGTTTTATCATTCACTGAATTGACGACAAAATTAATTATTTTATTTTTATAGCGTGATTTTAAAAAATAACTTAAAGCTGTTCCAGCGCCAAATACATCAAAATCAGCTTGTTTATGTCCAACAATAATAATTTCTGAATATTTTTTAACCAAAAGAAAAAAATTAGCTAAAAAGTTTTTGACATTTGATGTGTCAAGTTTTGGTAAATCACGTTGTTTTCCATAGACAGTAAAAGCATTAAACGCATCAGTTAAAATGATTTGATCACCACCACGAACTTGTGCCATACGGCGCGCAATTAAAGTTTTTTGATATAAATTAACTAATTTAGCAGGATTAAATTCATACATAGCACGATTTTTAAAAATCGTTTCATAACCTAAATAAGAACCAACTGAAAAAGTAATTAAAATTTTATGTATTTCTTTGATTTTAATTTCAATTTTAATTAAAAAATCAAAGTTTTTATCACGGAATTTTTTGAGTTGGCTTGTACTCATAATTAACATTCATTCATACGGATTTGAATTAAATAATAAAACATCGTAATTTTTTAATTGTTCGTACAATTCAACCCGAATTTGTGTCAAAATTTGTGTTTCGATGCGTTCAAAATCGTTTTGTTGTGAATTAGAGCTAATTTTATCTAAAGTAATAATTAAAAAAACTGGTTTTTGTTGAAGAAACATTTGCGAAACTTTAAATAATTCTGTTTTGGCGCAAATTAAAAGTAAGTTATTTTTAATCAAAGTAATTGAATATTCATTTCGGTCATTTTTATAATCATAAACAAAATTGATTGATTGATTGATCTTTAAATTTTCAATTCGTTTATCAACGCGATTAAGATTAAAATAATAAACTGATTTATTATTAAGAATTGATCGAAGAAAATTTCAATTATTGCATCAAATAATTTTGTTCACTTTATTACGAACAATTAAACAACTATCGTTTGCTTTTAAAATTGATTGGAGAAAATTAAATTTGATTTGCGAGCGTGGTTCGCGATATCGTGTTCAACGTTCTCAAATAAAAAAACCAAACAAAACAAAAAAGCATAAAAATTGTGCACCAATCAAACTAAAAAAAACAATATTAAAAGTAAATTTCGAAATCTGGTTTGTATAATAATGATAAATAAAAAACCCAATTCCGAACGAAAGAAAGAACGTAAACAAACCACTAAATAAATAGTAAATTTTATTAAAACGTGGATACATCATAAGCGATTATTTATTATAAATTAACTTTTTGCGGTTTTAGAAGTTTTTTTGATATTAAATAATGATAAATCCAAAAATATTTTATCAGGATGTTTTTCCTTTTGAAGTAATGCTTCGTTAGGAAGTTTATTATTTTTAAAAATGTATTCAATTTGACTAGCAGTAATCGTTTCTAAAATCAATAATGATTCAGCAATTAAATATAATAAACGACGATGTTTTGCAATTAATTTTTTTGCTTCAATTAAACATTTATTTAAAAAGTGATCAATATAATTATCGATGGCAGTTTTTTTTGTTTCAGAAATTAATTGATTTGATCCAATCATCATATTTTGTTGTGAACTAGTAAAACGTACTCCAAGATCTGACATTCCAAATTCTTTCACCATTCGTTCAATAATTTGGGTTGCTTTTGAAAAATCATCGTAACCACCGGTTGTAACGTGATCTTGGCCTAAAATCAATTCTTCCGCCGCTCGACCAGCTAAAAGTCCAATTATACGATGCGTTAAAATTGATTTTGTATGCATTGTTGTTTCGTCTTTTGGTGTTGTGATTGTATAACCACCAGCTGAACCACGGGGAATAATAGTTACTTTTTGCACTTTTGATGCATCAGCTAAAACTAAACCAATTAAAGCGTGACCTGATTCATGTAAAGCAACAATTACACGGGTTTTTTGATTAATTACACGTGAAACTTTTGCTGGTCCACCAATTACACGATCAATTCCTTCATCAATATCATCAGATTCAATCACAGTGCGGTTTTTTCGTACTGCTTGTAAAGCGGCTTCGTTTAATGAGTTTTCTAATTCAGCACCAGAAAATCCTGGTGTACGAGAAGCAATTTCTTCAAAATTAACTGTTTTAGCGATTTTTTTATTACGACCATGAATTTTTAAAATTTCGGTTCGTTCGTTAAGATCGGGAAGATTAATAGGAATTTTACGATCAAAACGACCAGAACGCAATAATGCTGGATCTAAAACTTCGATTCGGTTAGTTGCGGCAATCACAATAACGCCGGCACTATTTTCAAAACCATCTAATTCTGATAAAAACTGATTTAAAGATTGACTTTGTGCACTACTAAAAGTGTTTTGACGTTTTGAACCTAAAGAATCAATTTCATCAATAAAAATAATGCAAGGGGCATTTTTTTTCGCTTTTGCAAATAATTCCCGAATTCGGCTCGCTCCTAATCCAACGTACATACTTTCAAAAGAAGATCCGGCTGCTGAAAAAAACGGTACTCCTGATTCACCAGAAACTGCTTTTGCTAATAAGGTTTTTCCGGTTCCTGGTGGTCCAAACAATAATAAACCTTTCGGAATTCGTGCTCCGGCGTCAAGAAAACGACGTGGTTGTTTTAAAAAATCAACAATTTCTAATAATTCAGTTTTTTCTTCTTTAATACCGGCAACATCGGAAAACATCACTCGACTTTTGCTCAATTTGGTAGCGGCAAATTTGTCATCAAAGTTCATGCCAGATCGCATTTGAAAGAAAAACAATCAAAAAATTAAAGCCATTGGTAATAAAAATAATAATTGTTTTCCAATCGCAATAAAAATTTTGAAAACACTGGTTGGATAACTCTGTTTAACAAAAATTTTACTTTTAAAATTATATTTACCTAAATCATCTCGTTCAAATTTTTCGATATTATTAACTTTAAGATTAATTTTTTCCGTTAAAAATACACTGTCATCAGAAGTTTTTTTAAGTGTGTATTCAATTGCAACTAAACCAGGTGCTTCTGAATTTGTCGTCGGATTATATAAAATAATTTTTTTTAACTTCGCCATATTTTAATTTATTTCCCGTATTAGGAACGAAGGCCTGATTTTGAATTTTAGTTAATCTGTCAATGGTTTGTTCTCGTGAAAAAGAATTTCTAGGAGCAGAAAAATAATTATAAATAAATAAAGCTAATAAACCAAGTACAAGAATGGTAAAAACAATCGAAATAAAACTAACGCGACGACGCGGTTTAATTGGTTCTCTATTGGGATTATTAAAATTTGAATTCATAAAATTTTATTTAAATTTGAATTATAAAAATTATGTGATTGTAATTTTTAATTTATCTACTATTATATAGTAATTAATGTTTATATTGCTTGTCACTTGTTTTAAGTATTTTTTAATTGTATATCGTTTTTTGGATTAAATAATAAATTTTTTGATATTTTATCAATAAATAAAATTCAATTCGCTTTTCCGTCTAGTTGAAAATTAAATTCTTGATGAGCAAAACAATTTTGTAAAACCAATTTTCAACCGTAATTTAAAATCAAAAACAATTTTTGATCAATAATAGTTTGGTTTTTAATTTGCATCTGTCAGTTGCTTAATAATTTTTGAAATCAATTTCAAAAATCAAGATCCGCTAAGTTAGAAGGTAAAAGGTTGAGAAATTTATAATATTCAGCGTTTGTTGATATTAATGTGAAAAAACGTTCAACAAATTGATTAAATGATTCATCTTTTGGTGTGGTTTTGGTTGATGAAGATAAAATAAATTCTTGACAACGAGAACGTAAAGTAATTAATATTTTATGTAAATTGGTAGTTTGAAATATTCCGACAATTTGCGAATGATGATCTTCTAAAATCTTTAATAAACGGTTATAAAACAGAGGTGAATAATTTTCTAATTCAGGAATATAAAAATAAACGTATTCGTTGTTTTTTTTCGTTAAATTAGATCAAAAAATTAAATTAGTGATTTGATCTTTTTGATTTTCAAAATCAGGATCATAACGTAATCAAAAAATTCGATTAGAATTTAAATTTTTTAAATTTGTTAATTTTTTGATCAAATTAATACCATCATTTTCATCAGTAGTTGCTAATAAAATATTATGTGGTAAACGTGAATTATTTTTTAAATTTAATAAATGGTTGGTTAATTTTTGGAAAGATCATTTCATTTTAAAATTTAGGGTTCTTTAAAATGATATTGTAAACTGATTCACAAGCTTTTGTTAAATCAGTATTATTAATTTCAATGATTGGATGTTTTTGTGATTTATAATAAGCAAAAATTTTTTCGTAACTTAATTTAATTGCATTTAAATTAGCAAACGCAAAATGATCACGTTTATCAAGTTTATCTTTATATTTACGTAAAAGTAAATTTTTAACATCAGGATTTAAAAAAACCACTAAATCAGGAATGATAAATAAATCTAAAAGTTTATGAATTTGTTCGGTTTTAAGAAAATCTTTTTTAACCATATCAGATTGATAAACAAAAGTTGAATAAAAAAAACGATCACAAATGACAATTTTGCCTGAATTTAAAGCTGGTAAAACAACCTTTTTAAAATTGATTTGGCGATCAATTAAAAAATAAAAAAGTTCAGTTTCAATCTTATAGTTTTTTTCAAATGATTGTAAAAGTAATTGACGAATTTTTGGATTATTTGGTTGACGAGTTAATACAATTTCGCGATCAGGAAAATTTTGAGTTAATTGTTTTTTTAAACACGAAACTAATGTTGTTTTACCACTAAAATCCATTCCTTCTAAAACAATTAACATGCCTTTTTTCATATCGATAAATTAATAACTAATGTTTCTAGTATAACAAATTCATTTTTGAATTTAAGATCAAAATTAAATGTTTGATTTTAAAAAATCGCGTTCTTTAAACGTTATAAACGTTGCTTGATGATTTTCAAGTTGGTAAGTTTTTAAAAACGATTTTAATGATTGTTGATGTTTGGTTTGTAGATCAATAATTTCTGATTTTTGACCTAAAAATAAAATTTCATGATCAGAAATTGCTAATAATTTAACTTGTGAAAAACAATTTCAAAATTCTAAATTAACATCATTTTTTTGAATCTTAGATCATTTGATTTTTAATTGCTCTTTAAATGATTTTTTGTTATTTTTTAAAATTTGTAAAAATTTATACTGTTGATTGTAAGAAATCGATGGTTGTAAAATGATAATCGTCATTATTAAATGTTCAAAAACAATTTTTTGACTTGGAGTAGTCAATTGAAAAAAGTGTAGGTTTTTTAATAATGTTTGTGAAATTTGATTTAATAACGTCAATTGTTTTTCGGATCAATTTTTAAAATAATGATATTTTTGAATAAATTCAGCATGATTTTTTTGCGCAAGAATTTGTAAATTGTTGCATAAAGAAATCATTTGTTGTGTTAATAACAAAAAATCAGTATTCTGATGATTTAAATTATCAACAATATTTCAAATTATTTTATAGTTATGATCAAAAATATGTTCAAGCAAAATCAAAATTTGTTCTTTTTGAAAAGTACCGAAAAAATTTTTCAACATTGATAAATCAATCAGTTTTCCAGATGGAAAATAAGCAACTGTTTGTTCTAATAAATTAAGTGCCTCTCGAACTGCACCCTTAGTAATTACAGCGATTAAATTTAATGCTGCTTTGTCAATCATAATTTTTTCTTGTTCACTAATTTCATTTAAAAAATTCTCTAAAGTGGCAACGTTTAGTGAAACAAAATTAAAATGTTGGCAACGCGATATAATTGTGGTTGGAATTTTTTCTGGTTCAGTGGTCGCTAAAATAAATATTACGTGTCGTGGTGGTTCTTCTAACATTTTTAAAAAAGCATTAAAAGCGCTTCGTGAAAGCATATGTACTTCATCAATAATATAAATTTTAAATTGACCTAAAAATGGTGAAAGTGAAACATTATCTTTTAAAGTACGAATATTTTCAACACTGTTATTGGAAGCAGCATCAATTTCATGAATATCAATTGTTTGACGTTCAATTTCTAAACATCATTTGCAATTAAAACAACGTTCTGTTTCCGGAGTTAAATTTTGACAATTAATTGTTTTAGCGAAAATACGTGCAGTCGATGTTTTTTCCAATTCCTTGTTTGCCGGAAAAAAGATACGCGTGATGAATATTTTTTGATTGAATTTGATGACGTAAAATTTGTATAATAATCGATTGCCCTTTGATTTCATTAAATGTTTTTGGACGATATTTACGATAAAAATTTACAAATTTTTTCATATATTAATATTATATATGAAAGTATTTTTTCGTTTCGTAAAACTTGCTAAAAAGAATAATAATTTAATTAAATAAATATTTTTTTAAAATTGATGGTCAATTAAATTGATTAGTTTTGACATCATAATTGTATTCAATTAAAATAGCTATTAATCGATCTAAAGCTAATCCTGAACCATTTAATGCGTGAAGTAATTCTGGTTTAATTTGCGATTTTAAATCATTAAGTTTGATTTGTAATGGTGTGGTTTGAAAAGTTTCGGTGTTTGAAATTGAAGAAATTTCTAAAAATTTTTGGCGACTAGGTCATCAAACTTCTAAATCAAATGTTTTTGCTGCTTGAAAAGCTAAATCAGCAGTTGCTAAATTAACGATTTGATAAGGAATTTTTAATAATTCAAGAATCTTGGTAATTTCTTTTGTCATTTTATCCAAACACTGATATGAATTTTGAGCATTACAAAATTGAACTAATTCCACTTTATGAAATTGATGTAAACGAATAATTCCTTGTGTATCTTTACCGGCTGCGCCAGCTTCTTGACGAAAACAAGGTGAATAAGCACATAATTTAACTGGCAATTGATTGGAAGTGAAGGTTTTTTTGGCGTATAAATTTACCAATGCAACTTCCGCAGTTGGAATTAAAAATAAATTTTCATCACTTAACTTGTAACAATCTGCTTCGGCTTTCGGAAATTGTCCAGTGTTAATTAAAGATTGCCGATTAACAAGAAAAGGCGGAACAATTTCTAAATATCCATTTTGAATGTGATAATCTAACAAAAAATTTTTTAATGCTCGTAATAATTTTGCTGTTAGACCTTGAAAGGTAACAAAACGAGTTTGTGACATTTGAACTGTATTTTTGGTTTCTAACAAATTTAATTTTTTTAAAATATCATAATGCGATAAATATTTAACGTGTTTTAAATCATTAAATTTTTGATTAGGGTAATTCAGTTTTTGAAAAACAACTTGATTGCATTTTTCAATCACCAATTGGAACTGTTTCGTGTGGAATATTTGAGGAATCTGAATTTGAAGGTTGTGTAAAATTATTTTTAAATTATTAATTTCCTGACGATTTTTTTTGATTTTTGGTTTTGTAATTGATTGCTTTTTTAAGTAATTTTTTGTTATCAACGTCTTTAATAATTATTTTTGTAATTGCTTTCAGTTTAATTTGTGTTTCATCAAATTCTTGATTTAATTTTTTTAAACGTTTGTAGTTAGATTTAATTTTTTTTTAAAATATCAAGATAATTGATTTCAGATCTACTTTTTAATCGTTTTAAATTATTGATACTTAAATTACTGAGAAATTTTAAACTTAGCATGTTTTTATTTACATTAAAAAATAATTTATTATTATAATCAGGTTTTAGTATGAAAACAAATATAATATGAAAGAACAAAAAAAATTATTCAGTAAAAAATAATGTGTTATATAATCAAGTTTTAATATGAAAACAAACACGACAAAAGACCAAAATAATTATTCAGTAAAAAATAATGAAAACTTGATTGAAATTATCAATTTAAGTAAATCATTTAACAAAAACGTTATTTTAAAAAACGTTAATTTAACAATTAAAAAAGGCGATAAAATTGCATTAATCGGAGTTAACGGATGTGGAAAAACAACTTTAACAGAAATGATTTTAGATCTTAAAATGCCTACAAGTGGAAAAATTCTTTATAACATTCCGAAAAAAAATTTTTTATTAAAAACGCAAGTTGTTTATCAAACTGGTGATTATCCAAGAAAACTGAAATTAAAAGATATTATTAATTTATATCGAAATTTTTTTAAATTAGATATCAAAGATAGTGTAATCGATAATTTGTTAAAAAGATTACAACTAGATAGTTTAAAATTAAAAAAAATTAATAAACTTTCGTTTGGACAAAGAAAAAAATTAGAAGCAATTTTAGTTTTACTTGTTCCAGGTAATTTTTTAATTATTGATGAATTAACAGCTGGCGTTGATATCAACGGAAGGGTTGAATTATTACGAATGTTTGATGAAATGTGTAAAAAAGATCCGAAAAAATCAATGATTTGAATTACTCACGACATTGAAGAAATTAATTTATGTAATCGAATCATTATGATATCGAAAAAAAATAAAAAAATTACTTATGACGGCACTTTAGCGGATGCTGTTAAAAAATGAAAAACAGTTAAAAATATGGTTTACGAATATATTAAGAAAGAAATTAAAAGTTAAAATGAAAAATATTATGAATTTTTTTCGTTTCAAAAAAACGTCATTAAAATCAACTACAAATCCGAAAAAAACATCAGATACTGAATTTAAATATCATTTTTTTCGACAAAATTGAATTGTTTTTAAATTATTAGTTCGATTATTTTTTAATGACTGAATTGCTATTTTTATTACAATCATTTTGCCGTTTTGTATATCAATCAGTTATCTAATTTTATACAAAACAAAAATTGTGCCAGAAAACCTATTTGGTTATAAAAGTATTGCAGGAGTTAACAATATTAAAATATGATATGAGTTTTCTATTTATAGTATTGGTTTTATAGCATTTATTTATTTAGCGGTCTCAATTGCAGATATCAAACACACGATTCTTTTTAAAAAAATAATTAGTGGTTTTACAACAAAAGGGGTTTTATTAATGTTGTTTTTTATTTTTTATTTTTTGTTAGCAATTTTTACAATTGGAACAAAATTTGCGATTTTTTCGTTTTATCCTAGTTTTAAAAATAATATTATGAAAATAACTAAATGAAAATATATGATTTTTGCATTAATTTTATTTGTGTTAACAAATCTTTCATTGGGATTATTGTTTTCATCATTTAAAATTACTGCTAAAAGCGTTTTTCCAATCACGCTTGTTGCTTGTTTTGGAATGTTGTTTTTCGCCGGATTATGAATTGGACCAACCGATATTGAAAACCTATTTTTTACTGATAGTCGTTCCGCTGCTTTAAATTACAGTAAAATTTCATCAAGTGCACAAGTTTGAAGATATTTAACATTCCTTAGCCCATTTCAACCAAGTATGCAAACAATGATCGCATCATCATCGATCAATGAATTTGAAAATATTATGACAACCGAACAACCAAATGAATTTTTACAGTTCAAATTTCGAATATTTTGGTAGCAGCATTATTAAAAATCAATTTAGTTCAAAGTCAACATTTTCATCATTAGAAGAATTCAAAAAGGCAATTATTACTCCCGAAGGATTGGAAAAATGAATTGATGCTATTAAAATTCAAGTCCCCGACGCAAAATCAGCAAAAATAATTTTAACAATCGAACAGAATGCAAAAAATTTTGCTGATGCTTTAAAAAATAAAAAAGTTTTTATGAATTTAGAACCGGGAAGCTTTTATTACAATTTTAAAATTGTAAGAAGTGGTGTATACAGTAATTATTTAACACCATTTTTAGTTAATATTGGTTGAATTCTAGCTATTAACAGTTTTACGTTGTTTTTGTGAAAAAAAACTAGTCAGTATTAAAAAGTTATTTTAAAATTCAATTTTTAATTGCGTTTGCAACGCCTTGTTGATCAAAAGCTGATGTGTGATATTGACAAAGTTGTTTAATTAAAGGGTTGGCGTTTGCAACCGCAAAACGATATTTAACAAAATTAACTAAAGAAACATCGTTTAAACTATCAACAATTGCGCCAGTATTAGCTTGTGAAATGTTTAATTTTTTAACTAAATTTGCAACTGCAGCGCCTTTATGTCCATTAATTGATGTAATTTCTAAAACGGAATCGTAATTTTTATTAACTTTTAATTCGCAAATTGCGTCGATTTTGACAAACGTACTATTTAAAAGTGGAATTTGATTTGTGAAAATATTGATACGAACAATTTTTGATTGTAAAATTGCTTCGTTAAATGTAGAAAATGCTTGATTATCAATTTGATGAAATTCAAATCCGGCGTTTGGTTGATTAATAGTAAAACTGTTAATTTTACTAGTTTTTTTCATCGAAAACATAAAAAACTGCATATAAATTTCGATTGTTTTCAATTATTTGTTTAACTTTTTGTAAAGCAGAAAAATCAATTGCTTCAACTGCGCAAAAAGTTTGGTTTTTTAAATCATAAGTTAAAGCACCACCAAAACAAATGTGATAATTTAATTTAAGTGTTTTAGCATAATTAAAAGATCGTAAAAAACTTCTTCCGGTAACGATAACAACTTCACACAATGATTGTGAATGTAATTGTTTAATTGCGGCAACGTTTTTGGGATCAATCTTGCTTAAGCCAAATCCAATTAAAGTATGATCTAAATCAATTGCTAAAAGTTTAATTGGAAGGGGTTGGTTTGGTGTTTTCATTTTTTTAAATTATTAAAATTAATTAAATGATAATTATTTTTTCAATATTTTACCACTGGTCATAAAATATTGTTTGTTGAACTAATTATAATTTGATCAAAATTATTAATTAATTGCATAATTTGATGACGATAATTTTCATCTAAAAAATCAAAACCATCGATAATAAAAGTAATTTTTTTATTGTTATGTTTGATATATCAAGCGATTGCAAAATGTAATATTAAAACGAATTAAATTTTTAGTGGTTCAAGAATATTTAACATATAATTGATCAGTTTTTAAATCAAAAAATTGAATCGTATCGTTAATAATCGGTATTTGATACGAATATTTAAAATTTTTATCATGACGTTTTTGTTTTCAAAAATCAAGCAGTTGTTTTTGTAAAAAACCAACGTTTTTTTGTTGAACGTTTTTAAATCAACTAATTAATTTAATATTAAATATTTTTAATTGTGGAAAAAACTGTTGACATAAATAAATGATGTTTTTATTTATTTCCGTCACAAAATTATGTTGTTTTTCTCAAATTAAATACAAGTAATGAGTTAGTTTTTTTTCGCTTTCAAATAAATTTTCTGATGATTGTTGAGAATCGTTTGTCGATAGTTTTGATCTTATATTTAATCAAACATAATATTCTTTAAAACATTTAACAATTAAATCTCTGTAGTCATTATCAAATTTACTAATATGCAAATTGAAAAAATGTGATTGTTTTTGAATCTTTTCAAAATTTAAAGTTTGGGAAGAAACAAAAAAAGTCGGATTTTGGGCAACTAGAAACAATGGTTTTACTTTATATTGTTTAAAATAAAAAGTTTTGTATTTTTCTAAATACACTTTGATCATTTTTTTATCAAATGAAACCGATTCTAATCAACAATTGATTTGTGAAAATTGATTGTCGCCTTTAATTCGTCTAATATCGTGATAAAGTTGTGAAAAACCATTGGTAGCAAAAAATAACGCATCACAAAAAGTAGTTTTATTAGTGTTATTATTGCCGATTAAAAAGTTTTTTTCTTTTAGTTCTAATTCAATTTTAGAAATTTTAAAATAATTTTGAATTTGAACTTTTTTTTATCATTATTTTAATCCCAGACAGGTAAAATTAAATTAAATATCTGATCATTCTCTACGATTCTTAAAAGAATTGGTCCTTCTTTTTCAGAAAATTTAATACGAACTTGTGTTTTGGTTGGAAAACTTCTCAAAGCTTCTAATAAGAAACGAGATTGAAATTTAATTTTTTGATTTTCGCCCATTAATATGAGAAGTGGTGATTTTTTTGTTTATGATGACCTTTTGAAGTGAAAGCAGAAGAAACTTCAAAAAAATCATCTTTAACAACTAAACATACTGACGCTCAAGGTTCAGTTTCCTCACGAAAAACACTACATCTTTCAATTACTTTAATTAATGTTTCCGTTAAACAAACAATTTCAGTAGTAAAATTACGATTTAATTGTTTAGTTAAATCAGGATATTGCCCATCAATTAAAGGACTTAAGAGTTTAATTTTGTCATCTAAATTAATTGAAATTTGATTTTTGTTGTAAATAATTTTAGTTGTTTCGCAACCAATATCATTTAAACGATTGATTTCGTAAACAGTATTTATCGGTAAAATTAAATCGATTTTTTCTGTAAAAGGGATTAATTGTTTTCAAACTAAACGTAAAGTGTCTGTTGTTGAAGCAACAAGATAAGAATTTTTATTACTAATATTAACACCTTGAAAAATTGGTTTTCCCTCTTTATTAGCAGTTGCAAACGCCAATTCATTACTAATATCATGAAAAACACTTGTCGGCAACTCAACAGAAGGTCCTTCAATATTAAAGTCAATTTCTTCTCATTGATTCGATTTCAGTTAAATTAATACTAGTTTTTGAACTATTAGTAACAATTTGTAACACATTGTTTTCTAATACTATTAAATGCAATTTTTCTTCATAAAATCTTTGAACTAATTCATTAATTAAATTAGCATTAACTAATATTTTACCTTCTTCAATTACTTCAAAATCATATGAATTTTGATCAAACGTTGCACTAATTGACAATCTTTTACTATTAACCTGAATGATTAATTTATTATCTTTAACTAAAAACAATAAATTACAATTTTTATCATAAGAAGCAATCTTATTTACATAACGAAAAAATTTTTTTAATAAAATTGCTGAAATAATAATTTTCATATAATTACAATAAATTGTAAATATTATACTACTTTATTTTTTTGAATATCTATTATCTTTAATAGTTTTTAATCTTAAAAATCAAAATAATAAATTACGAAAAAGTAATTAAATTTAGGAATAAATAAAATTAGATAAATTAGATTTTTATTTTATTATTATTAGCTTGTTAAAAAATGTTATTAACTTTTTAAAACTCTATTAAAAGGTAATAATTTGTTATTTAATTTGTTATTTAATTTGTTATTTAATCACTTTTTTAATAAATTAAAATCAGATTTTAATTAACGCTCTTCAATCAAAAATATTATTTAAAAAATGTTATTAACTTTTACATAATTTTGTTTTTCATCATTAAAAAAAATATTTTAAATTTAATGATTATTAATTGGTTTTTTACATTTTTTGATTATAATTTCAATATCTTTAGCAACGCTTTTTTCTTGGCTTTTTCGCCTTTTGATGATTTTAACAGCTGTTAAAACACTGGCGTGATTTTTAAATGAAAAAGCTTTGCAATTTTTAAACAGGTACTCAAAGTTAAATTACGCATTAAATACATTGCAATATAACGAATCTTCACAATTTGTTGTTTTCGACTTAAACTAGTTAAATCTTTACGACTCACATTGTAATAATTTGCAACAATATTAAAAATTTGATTTATCGTAATTTTTATTGCTTTGATCATTTCATTTTCTTTTTCCAAAAATTTGTTTAATACTTTCAATATCGATTTGTGTGTTGTTTAAACCATCAAATTCTCATTGAAACGATAATCTTTTAATAATTCCTTCTAATTTTCTAATATCATTCGCGTAATTTTGTGCAATAATGTTGATAACATCTTCTTTCATTTGCATTTTTGGACAAAAAAAGCGAATTTTTTGACGCACAATTTTAGCACTAACTAATAAATTAGGTTTTTTAATTTCTAACAACAAACCTTTTTGAAATCGTGATTTTAATCGTTTTTCAAATCCAACAAAATCTTCAGGATGAATTTCGGCGGTAAAAATAACAATTTTATTTCTTTTTAAAGCGTAATCAATAATTTGAAACAAAATTTCATTTGTTTTTGTTTTATTACTCAACAAGTGAATATCATCGAACAAATAAACTTTATATTTGTTAATTTCCTTTTTTTCATTTTTCAATTTCAAATCCTGAAAGCGTTAATTTTTCGAACACTTCTGAAACAAATTCAAATCCTGATGTATATCAAACATCGTTTTTCGGTAAAACGTTTTTTTACTAAATTTAAAATGCTGGTTTTACCTAAACCTGAATGACTGTAAATAAAAAGTGGACTTCAG
>JAVEOB010000216.1:0-26308 GCA_039566865.1 Aurelia coerulea | reverse complement strand
GTTAATATTATTGAAATTAGTAATTTTTAAAATTTCATCTTTAATTGAATTAATTAAATTTGCACCATTAAAATAATGTAATTTTGCAAACAATCGATCTATTTTAATATTTGGTTCTTGGGTGAGTTTTATGAATTCAGTATTTTGTTTTGACGACAAATTTTTCTGAAAAATAGTTTCAGAAAATTAATTTTTTCAAGTTTGTTATTTTTTAATTGTGTGATTTTTTGATAAAACGGGTTAAGAACATTAGTTCATAATTTTCATAATTCCAATACAAAATCAACATTAATATTTTTAACAATGTTATTTATTTTTTTATCCTTGAAAAAATTAATTAAATCTTTATTTTCTAAAACTTTTTCTAATTTATTGAAAACTAATTTAATTTCGTTGCTAATTTGTTCATTTTGCAAAAATCCTCTAAGTTGAGAAATATTTTTTTTATTTTGGGGATTAATAAACGATATTCAATCTTTAAATTGTTTAAAAAAATATCGTTTTACGTCATTAATAGTAGTGTTTTTTAAAAACATCGTAATAAACAGGATCATTTGGTTGGACGGTTTTTATGTCCTGATTTTCTTTTTGAACTAATTTTTGTCAATCGTGTCAAAATTGTTCTCAAAAGATTGGTGACACAAAAACATGTCCAAAATCACTTTTTTGACTTCAATAACTTTTTCCTCCCGTAAATTGAGCGACAAACTCTCTACCCCCAGGATAAATTCTAAATGGAGTTAATAATTCAAATTGTTGAGCAATTTTAACTAAATTTTTATGTTTATCGGCGGGTTTAACGATACTTAAAAATTTTTTCAATAAAAACATTGTATTTGTCAATCCAACAAGTTTTTTTTTCTAATATTTTTTGATCTTTTTTTTTCAATCGATCTAAATTTTTTATTTTCAATTTTAGCTTTTATGTTTTGATTTTGAAAATAAGTTATAATTGAAACAGACGAAATTGAAATGATTAAAATTAAAAATAATAATATAATTTTTAGTTTATGAATGAAGTTTTTACTTAACATTGTTATTTTATTTTAGTTTTTTTGGTTTATCATATTTATAGCAGATTCTTTTTAAGTTTATTCTATAATAATTTTTTTGATTTTGAATCTAACTTTAAATTAAATTAATATGAAAAGTTTTACATTAATTTTTAAAAACAATTGACACAATGTTAAAAAATTGAAGGGTGCTTTTGTTTTATTATTTTTGATTATAGTATTTTTCTCGACTGTTTTTTCGCTTTTTTGAGAATTTAATCGTCAATTTAGTACAAATATTAATAATTTGAATTTAGATTCAAATAAAGTTGATTTTGAAGAAGATAAAATCCAACAACCAAAGGACAGTTATTAATGCCTTTTGTACCGATTACACAGAAATTTATGATAAAGAAAAAAAACTTAAACGTCGTTTACCAATTTTAAGTTTTGGTGGTGAAAATGGTTGTTTTAAATCGATTAAATTTGAAGATATTGAATTTGATTATGAATTAAGCAGCTCTTTTAATAAATTAAATAAAAATTTTCGCATTTTACGAATTAAAAATATTAACATTTCCAATACAGCTTTGAAGGTAAATGAAAAAAGTATTTTTTATCAAAAATCGATTCATGGATTATTAATAAAAAAATATTTTGAGACCGGGAAAATTGATTTTTTAAATTCTGCCCATTGGTTAGAAAACAATTATTTCAATAATATTTTAAAATTTTATAAATTAAAACTTCAAGCGTATTTAAATCAAAAATTAAAAGAAAACCCTATTTATACTAGTTTAAAAACATCATCTAAATTAATTGGAATTGCTACAAGAAAGTTTATTTCCTCAAAACTAAAATTTAATGTTTTTCAAAAATTCACTAATCTTATTTCAGCACATGAAAAATTCAAAATTTTAGATAAACGTGCAGATGAATTTGCTAACACAAGCAATATAGAAATTATTAAAACAAATTTTAAGTTTTATTTTCAAAACATCATCGAAAATATCATCTCCTTTTTTAAAAAGCAACGATTTTAAAAATTCGATTTTAAAACAAAAAATATCTAAACATATTAATTCAGCCCCAATTTGATTGAAAAACATTAAATTCAATGATTAGAAATAAAAAAATTGAACAAGGAAGTGTTGTAATTGACAAACAAAATTTAATTTATCTAGTTAAATTAATTAATGAGATTATTCAAAAAAAGGATAATCAATTTTTTGTTGCAAATTTTCGAAATCCAAGTTTTCACAAAATTGTCAGATATTTGATGAATTTTCCAAAACAAATTACATTTGATTTGAAAAAAATTTTTTTTAAATTATTTCCTATCTTCGAATTGTATTTAAACATCAAAAACGCCTTTGAAAATTATAATTATGGCAATGATCGTAAAGAATCATTAAAAATTTTTAACTACAAAGGTCAAACCTTAACCGAATTATGAGAAAGTAAAAAATTTAATATTTTAGAAAAAAAAATAATTTTGGAATTAATTTCATCAATTCAATCAAAATATGAAGCAATTGTTCGATTTAAAAACTTTAAATCTAATCAAACCGAATTAATAAAATTAGAACAAATTTTATTTGGCAATCAGAAAAAAAGTGTTCAAATTCTATCTACAAAAAATTCGTTTCAAACCGATATTTTGATTCGAAATTATTTTGATAGGATTAGTATCAAAATCCAAAATTTAAAAAGTAAATTTATAAAATATAAAAATTTTTATGGACTTAAAAATGATGATATTCCAATTGATCAAAAACCAAAATTTATTTTTATCTAACAAACGGTTTTCAATTAAATAATATTTTTTTCAAAAATAATCGCGATCATAAGACATATTTCAATGAAATGATTACTTTTATTAATACTGCTAACGCATTGATTCAAAAAATTATTGAACGTGGATTATCAACAACCAATAATCGAAATTGAATTGCAAACACGTTAAAAGCTAAAACTGCGGAAGATTTAGATAAAATAATTAATCAATTTAATAATTTAGTTGATCCTAATATTGTTGTTCACAATAAATGACGATTTTTTAAAAATTGAATTAGATTATTTCTTATCCAAAAATTAATTATTGCAAAACCACGTGAAACGGCTAATGATGCTGGAAATAGACTTGATTGAGATCAACTATTAGATTCAAACACTTTTATTAAATTTTTTACTTATTTTATTAATGGTTTAGAAACTTTAAGTAAAGATGATTATCTTGAATTTCAAAATCACTTTATTAATCTAAAAACTGAAAATTTAAATCAAGAAAAACAACTTTTAATGCAATTTATTGATCAAATGTCTCTGCAAGATCAAAATCAAAAATTGGAAATTGACACTCCTGATTTAAAATTTAAAAAAAATTTTTCTTGATTTAAAATTAATTTGCAAAATAATAGTTTAGATGAATTTATAAAGAAAAATCCTGGTTATTTATTTTGAAAAATTCTTGATCGAATGTATACATCAACCGCTTGAGTGAATTCGAAAATATCAAACACTTTTAATTCAAACATTAATTACTTAGAATCAGCTTATTCTAAAATTGTTTATTTAACAAATTGAATTTACTTTTTGCCACCATCACAATCAACAATTGATAAGTTAATTGGCAATTATACCGCAATTAAAAACTTTTTAATAAGAATAAGGGATGATTATAACAATTTAATTAATGATTTCATTCCAAACATTAGAAGACGAGTTTATAACTTTTATTATTATCGATTACCATTAGAATTTTATTCGTTTAAAAGAATTGAATTACTTTCAAAACCGACTTATTTGGATGGCAAATTAATAAAAGATTTAAAAACCGAAGTTAATGAATTGGTAACTCCACCAATATTAAAACACTGATTTAATAAATTTGGAAACGGTAATTCACCATTTATAAATCCAAAAATTGTATTTGATACAAAAAATAAAGTACAATTTATTGATCTTTTATTAAAAAATAATAATCAATTTGATTTATTTGAAAAAAGTCAAAAGTTGCTTAGTCAACCATTACCAGGATATGAAACTTTTACACAATCAATAGTTACTCAACCCGTATTAACTAGCAGAGCTGTTTTTTTTAATAAAATTAAAAACGAATATGTAAAAATTTTTAATTCACTATTACCTGAAGATTTAAAAGATAAATTTACCATTAAAAAAATCGCGCCACATAAAAAAATCGAAATTATTGATTGAAATTCTCAATTACTAACAGAAACATTACAAGTTAATAATGTTAAAACCGAATTTTTAACGCCGTATTTTTATATTAATTTTGCTAAAGTACCTGATATTAATGTTGATAAAATAATTTATCAAGCTAATCAACAATTTAAAACATATATTAAAAATGTTTTTCTAAAAACAAACGCTGGAACTGAACTCATTTTTGGGCTTACAAATTGAAACAATCAAAAATTCTTTTACTCAATCAATTATCAAGAAGCAAATAAACCAACAAAAGATTTAATTGACTCACATAATCAAAAGTTTGATCAAATTTATGCAAGTGTGTTTGGAATGAAAGTCAATTTTTTAAGATATATTTTTTCTCAAGAAAAAAAATATGATCGATCAATTTTAATTATCGCCAACAGTGATAATTTAAAAGTTGTTCTACATGAAGGTTATAAACCAAAAAAATTGAATGAAGTGATAATTTCGCCTTTTTTTGCTGCTAAAAATAAAATTAAAGTTGGGGACAATATTTCTATTTTTAATATTGATAATTTTAAAGTTACTGGATTGGGAACCTCGAAAGAATTCGCTTATCCATCATTAAGTTATATCAATTTAATTCCACGATCAAAAGACAACGTTATTTTTGTTCATCCAAAAATAATTAACCGAATATTACAAGAATTAAAATTAGAACTAAACAATAATTTTTACATTAACAAAAAACTAATTTATTATGTCTTTGATAATTATAAATTTAAAAAAGAAATATTTCATAAATATTATTCATATAATATGTTGAAATCAAATGAAGTTAATTTTGATGGATATAAAAATTATTCGCAATTTTCAGAAAGTTTATTTACCAGTTTACAAAAAGATTATCAAATTTCTGATGAGAATTTTAATTCCTTTCAAAAAGGAAAGGTTCAATTACCAATAAAATTTAATATTGCAATTCCGAATGTAATTTACAAAACAGTTTTCTATGTGTTTATTTATGTAATTGTGATTTTATTTTTGATTGCAATTTTTTTCAATTTGACATCTATTAAGTAAAAAAATTGAGATGAATCGTTGACAATTAGGTGTTTTAAAGGCATTTGGCTTTAGTAACTTATTTTTGTTAACATCACTTTTATCGTTTGTAATTTTTTTAATTGTAGGTGTTTTTTGCGGTTGAATAATCGGTACAATTTTACAAAAAACCATTTTTCAATTTGTTTTCAGATAAAATCATTTTTCAATTTGATTATTTTTATTTTAATTATATTTCTTTTTATCTTTGTTTATCAATTGTAATTTTCTTCACTCTCATAGCTTTAGCAGGTTATAACTATTTTCGATTTAAAAATTTATCTTCTGATGTACTATTAAATCGTAGCGTGATTGTTGAGCGTAGTCAATTAGCATCGAAAACTTCTACATTAATCAAGCGTCTTATCATTCATCCATTCTTGCGATTAAATTATATTTTTTTCGATACGGTTGGAAAAAAAAGTGATTTGACTTTTTTTTGTCGTTATTTTAATTTCAATTAATTTTATTGGAGTTGCATTTTTTATATCAGTTTTTTACAAAACCGAACGTTTTATTAAAAAAACAACATCTGATAAATGAAAGTTTTTTTACAATTTACCAATTAATGGTAATCCGCTTTCACGTGTTAATTTTTACGTTAATCGTGGTGCATCTGATATTTGAGATGATAAAGTTGATTCTAATAAACCGACGGATAATTTAAATGCTGACGTTTATTTTTGAGATGGCAATAAATTTGTTTATCAAAAATTAAGTATTATCGAAGTTTTGGGATATTTTAATATTTTACAAAATAAAGTTATCAACTACAATAAAATCAAATCATTATTAAGTCAAAAACAAGATAAAAAAGAACTTATAAATTTAAAAACCAATGTTTGTTTGATTATAAAAAATATTTTTAAAAGTGATAAGCTTGATCGAACCGAATGTTTAGATAAGATTATCAATCGCGCAATTCCTTTTGTTTCCTTCCCTGATCAAAAAAAAAGAAGAAAATACGAAAAAACATTTCCCAATTGCTTTTAATTCCGCTCCTTTTAATCCTGAAAAAGATGAATTTTTCACAAAAACAAAGGGAAAGATTATTGATAAAGAAGCAACTATTGATTTCGATATTTTTGGATATAAATCGCAATCCAAGTTTTTTAAAATTGAATCAAAATCAAATTTAAAAAAATTTTTTGCTACCAAACCAAATAGTCAACAAAAAATTATCCCGATTATTGTCAATCGTTTTTTTTAAAGATAAATTTAAAAAAAAGATTGGTGACGTCTTTCGAATTGCAACTAAATACCGACAAGCAATGTTTGTTGAAAATGAAAATGATATCATTGAATTAAAAAACAAAAATTGATTGTATTATGAAAAATCCACCGATGGAAAAATAATCGAAAAACCAATTAACGATTTACCTTATGATTATCAATTTTATCAAGGCCGTTTTTTGATGAATGCTAATTTAGATCCTAAAAAACCTGATAAATTTCGCATTAAAAATCTAAATTTCAACAATAAAGCGTTGGAAATTCTCGAATATTTCGATAAAAAAACAAATAAATGATTAACTTATTCACCTTATTATAAAACCAAACGTAAAAATAAAGATACGTATTTTAAATACATTAATATTGATAATATTGGATTAAAAACCAAAAATAATTTTTGATTCCCATTTCGTTATACGAAAGAAACCGCCAATAAAATCAAAAAAGAAACATATTTTTCTACTTGAATTAAGAACAAAAAAATTTTTATAAATAATAAAAATCTTGAATTTAAAAATCCGAAAAATGAATTATATCAATTTAAAATTATTGACATTCATCCCAGTATAAATGGACCAAAATTATATTTACCACAATCATTTTTAAATTATCAAATTTGAAATAATGCATTTAAAAGTAAAAATTTTGCTGATCAATCTCAAAATCAACTTTTATATTTTAATGGCCGCGCCACTTTAAGTGAAGAAATTTATAATGTGTTTTTTAACTTCAGTTTAACAAACAAAATAGGATTTTTGGATTTAATCACAATCCGAATCGATCAAAAACCATTAGTTGTTGGTTTTCAAAGTTATTTAGAATTCGAATATAGAATTAAATTCTTTCGATTTGCGTTTGAAATTATTTGAATTTTAATTTTGTTCAATTTAATTACTTTGATATCATTTTTTGGTTTGATGATTAAAATTATTTTTGATATTTTCCGAAAAAAAAAGTGTTTTATTACGGATTTTAGGATATAAAAATTGAGAAATCGCTTTACAAATTTTTATTATTATGTTTATTCCGGTTTTAATTGCTTTCATCATTGCAGCAATAGTTACAAAAATATTATTTGATTATTTTGTTCAATTTTTAATTGATAATCATCAAATTTATATTTTTTATATTTCTGATCCGTGAATTTTTGTCGCTTGCTTTGGAATCTTTTTGTTCTTCTGGTTATTGTTGTTTTGAAGCTATTTCCGTTCATTAAATAAAACTCAAATTACAAGTTTTATTCGAGAGATGTAATTGCTAAAATCGTTTTTACAACAAAAGTTGTGCGATTTCGATACATAGTTTTTTGAACTTGAAAAGCAATTAAATCGAATTGTTTAAAATTTAATTGATGTGTTTTTCAAAGATTTTCAAAACACGTTAATTCAATTACTGTCGAAGAATCATTAACGGTTATAAACGTTATTGTTTTATCGTTTTTTAAAGTGCGTGTTACAATTTTAGTTATAATTCCGATACAAAAATTATTATTCCAATTTAAATTAGTTAATTGTTTTACGCTTTGAAGTGAAATTTGCGTAATTTCAAAAGGCAGTTGTAAATTTTTACTTCAATTTGTTAAAAATCGATAATCAAACAAAAACCCAAAGCTTTTTCACTCTGAATGTAAATTTACTTTTCAATCATCAACTTTTTTTTCGATTTGAAAATTTGGAATTGTTTTTAAAATTTCAATTTTTTTTGTTTGATTAATTGTTACTTCGGCGTAAAGTAAAATATTATCTAAATTATGTAGTAAAGTTGCCCGATTATATTTGAAATCAGCAAACGCGTTTGCAGTGATTAAATTTTTCAAAACCGTTTTATTAAAACCATATTTAAACATACGTTGAATAAAATCAGTTAAACTTTTATATTGCCCATTATTGGTTTTTTCTTCTAAAATTTTTTGCGCATAAACTGTTCCAACTCCGTTAATAATGTTTAATGGTAATAAAATTGTTTTGGTTTTTGAATTTAAAACATATTTTTGGGTTGATTTATTAATTGACATTTGAAATTTACATTGATATTTTTGGCGTAATTCAAAAAAAATCATTTCGGTTTTGGTTTTTGATCCAATATTATTATTAAGCAGCGCTAAATAAAAAAATTCACTATAATTGCTTTTAAAATACGTCATTCAATAAGCAATGATGCTGTATGCAATCGCATGGGATCGATTAAAACCGTAACCAACAAATTTTTCAATCAATTTTCAAACACGCAAAATTAATTCCGGTGCTCGTTTTGCCGTTTCGCTTTGTTTTCAAAATTTATTTTTAATCGTTGTAATTAAATGGGACTGTTTTTTACTGATTATTTGTCTTAATTGATCTGCTTCAGATAAATTAAAATTGGCAAATTGTTGAACAAGATAAATAATTTGTTCTTGATACAACGGAATACCATACGTGTTTTTTAAAATATTTTCAAATTCTGGAATTCAATATCGAAAACTGACTTCACCTAAACGACGTTGTAAATACAAATCACGATTTTGCATTGGTCCGGGGCGAAAAAGTGAAATCGTTGCTGCAATATCTTCAATTGATTGTGGCTTTAAACGAGTGATTAAATCAACCATTCCCGGTGATTCTAACTGAAAAATTCCTAAAGTATTCCCATTACTTAAATCATCAAAAGTTTTTTTATCATTGAGAGGAATTTTTGCTCAAATAATATTTTTTTGAGTAACATTTTGAATTTTCTTGTGGATTTCGTGTAAAAGAGTTAAATTGCGCAAGCTTAACAAATCCATTTTGATTAAATCATAATTTTTTACATCATACATATCAAACTGTGTAACCGTAAAATTTTGATTATCAATAAAACAAGGAAAAACGGTGTTAATTGGTTGCTGTACAAAAATAATTCCAGCTGCATGAATTGATGATTGACGTGGTAAATTCATAATTGATTTTGCGATTGTAAATAACTGTGAGTAATTAGATTGAAATTTTTTTAAAAGATAATTTTTTTCAATTGTTGTATCAAAATCATTGTTATAACGGGGATTAATTAATTTACAAATTTGATCAATTATTTTTAAATCAATGTTTAAAATTCGTCCAACATCACGAAACGCCATTCGCATTCCAATTGTTTGAAAAGTACTAATTTGCGCTACATGTTGGTATCCATATTTTTGAAATAAATACGCTAAAATTTCTTTGCGACGCCCATCTTCAAAATCAGTGTCAATATCAGGTTTAAGCGCTAATTT
Source organism: Aurelia coerulea (assembly GCA_039566865.1). Taxonomy (NCBI): domain Eukaryota; kingdom Metazoa; phylum Cnidaria; class Scyphozoa; order Semaeostomeae; family Ulmaridae; genus Aurelia; species Aurelia coerulea. Next base: position 16,579 of record JAVEOB010000216.1, on the reverse strand, counting down.
TGGATTTAAAAATCGTTCAAAGATCAATTGATATTTTAATGGATCAATCATTGTAATTTTTAAAAGAAAACAAATTAAACTTCCACAGGCACTACCACGACCCGGTCCAACTAAAATATTTTTTTTGCGCGCGAATTCAATATAATCAGCAACAATTAAAATGTAATCAATTCAATTTTGTTTCGAAATAATATCAAATTCATATTTAAAACGTTCTCAATATGCATTTTGGTTCTTAAATTGACGATTTAAAGCTTTTATGCATTTATTTCATAAATAAGTTTTTCGATCGATTTTTCCGGTTGGAAAAGTTTTAATTTTAATTGAATTGACATTTTCATGTTTAAAGTTGAAATCTTTATAAAAATGTTTTAAATTTTTTGTAAAATCAGCGTTTAAATATTCATTTTTAAGTTCAGATGACGTTTTTCAATGATAATTTACATCATTTTTCAATTCGTCTAATTTAATTTGAAATTTAATTGCTAACAATGATTGATATTTTATTTTGTCCGTCATTTCTAAATAACGAACCGGATAAAACGGCAAAAGAAAACTTTTACAATTCGTAATTAAATTGGCAGAAGGAGTGATTTCACAACCAATAAAATGAGAATTTGCATCTCAATTTTCACTTTGACATAATTCAATCATTTGCGCTTCATTTTTTGGATTTTGATACAAGAACACAATTTGACAATCGGTCAAAAATTGAGTAATATTTTCTCAAATTAAATCTTCCTTTGAATTCAAAAAATTAATTTGTAATAAATTTGAATATCCAACGGAATTTTTAGCGTAAATAACAACTTTATAATTAATTTTATGCCATTTTATTTCACATTTAAAACCAACGATTGGTTGGATGTTGCGTTTTTGACATTCTAAAAAAAACTTAGCAATTCCAAATAATTGTCGATTACCAACAAATGCAGCTGCAGTTTGTTTATTTTTAATAATAAAATCAAGATACGCATCAATTTCAATTGTTGATTTTAAAAAATCATAAACAGTTGTAACATTTAATTGGGATTGTAAAATATTATGTTGTTTTTTCATATACATCAACTAACTGTTCGATGCTTTTATTGTAAAAGCCACGTAAAAATAACATTTCAGCGTTCAACATTTGGTTTGTAATTTTTGTGTTCTGGAATCTAACACGATTATTTATTACAAATAATTGTTCAGCAATTTTTAAATTTACAAATTTTTTTTCAATTTTATCTTTTAAAGCTTTTGCCAAAAATTCTAAATCATTAAATTCACTTGTCATTAAGATTATTTTTTGATTATCAACCGGTTCTAAAATCTTTTTTTCAAGTGCGATAAACTTATTGATTATTTTTTGTAAATCATCATCAAAAACAGTTCGAAATAATTTAAATTGAGGATTAAAAATAAAAGTATTAATATTAATGATAGTTAAAATAAACGTTTCTATTCTTTGTTGTTCAATATTAAAAATTTTTCGAATATTTTGGTATTTTTGTAAATATTCGAGTGTCAATTGTAAAATTTTTTGCATCATAATAATTTGATCATCAAGAAAAATAAATTCTTTTTCTTCTAAAAATTTTTTATTTCAATTATTAAAATGAATTGATCAATTTTGATATTTTTTTTTCAATTCTTCAATGTGTTGGAGATTATAAAAAAAAAAGTAAGTTTCGTGGTGTAAATTACGAATATCATTTTTTAATTGTTTTTCTCAACTTGTAATCTGTTCTTTAATTTCAAAAAAATAATGATGAATATTATCCAAAAATTTTCTTAAATGAGTTAATTTTTCTAATTGTTTTTTGCGTGTTTCTAATTCAAGATAAAATTGAAAAATATCATCAATAATTTTAGTATTATGGTAATTTTGAATTTCGATATTTAAATGGTCGTATTTTTCTTTGTAAAAATTATTGAATCACAAAATGGTTTTTTTTAATGTTTTTCCTGATAATTTTTTTTCAATCAATTGTAAAATGGTTTTTTTTTAATGAAGGAATTGCATTATGAAACAACAAAATAATTTTTAAATAATCAATAACACGAACTATGTGTTGTTCATAATTAACTAAAATGCGTTTGATATTTTCTTGCATATCTTTTTGATTCATTACATAAATTTGTCCTTCAAAATCAGTTAAATTCTTTGGTAATTGGTTTCAAAAATTAATTAATTTTTTAAAATTAAAATCAACTTTTAACGACGTTTTGTTAATTTCATCAAGCATTAAATCATAAATAATTTGTAATTTATAAACTTGATTTAAACAGTATTGTTCTAATTTTAATGCTGTTTTTAAACGATTTGCAAATAGCGTGTTATTAGCATTCAATTCTTCAAATTGATCGTAATGTTTATTTAATTTTTCACTTTCAATTAATTTAAAGGAAGTAGATTTTTTTGTTTGTAAAATTTGAACGTATTCAGTGATTCAATGAAGTGTTTTTTTACTAATTAAACTTTCATATTCTTCAAAAAGTGAAACAAATTTATTTTGATACTTAAGTGTTTTTTCACTTAAATTTTTTAATTCGATAAATTTTCTTAAAAAGAAAAATGATTTTCAATAAATTAAATTATTGATAACTTTTCGCATTCGAAGAAAAACATTAATTTCATAATAAAATTTAATTGCTAAAAAAATTCCTAAAAGAAAAAATATTGAAATGAAAACAATTAGTAATGTATTAATAATCTCTGTCATTATAATTATGATTATATTCAAAAAATGATATAGAATGATTTTTTTGTTTATAATTTGTTGATTTACGAATATCGACTCACTAAGTTAAAAATATAAAATAAGTTTTTTATTAAAAATTTAGATATAATAAATGAATAAAAATTAAATTAAAATGTCAAAATTTCTTAGACCAATTCATAAATTATCAAAACGTTTAAATTTTTCACTTTTAGATAATAATAAAGAATTCAAACGCACTAAACGTAATAAAGTTAACAAACATCAAAAACGTTTATCATCATTTGGAATGCAATTGAATGAAAAACAAAAGCTTCGTTTTCGTTATTTTTTATCAGAAAAACAATTACGAAATTTTTTTGCCAAAATTCGTCATATTCCAGGTCAAAAAGGTGAAAATTTATTATTTAATCTTGAATGCCGTTTAGATAATTTAATTTATCGTTCTGGTTTAGCTACAACTCGTTTATCAGCTCGTCAAATTGTTAATCATAAAAATATAATGATTAATAATAAAGTTGTTAATATTCCTTCATATTTTGTACAAATCAATGATATTATTACTTTGAAAAAACCAAAATTTCGTAAATTAGAATCAACTAAAAATGTTTTTGAAAATCCGGTTAAATTTGAATTTTTAGAATTTGATAAAAATAACTTTGCAATTAAATTATTACGTTTACCAAATTCAAAAGATATTAAACAAGATATTAAATTACCTTTAATTATTGAATACTTTAACCGTTATTTATAAAATAATATTAATATTGAATTAATAATACGATTTTTTTTCCGTATTTAATAACACCGTAATGAGTTTGATCGTGTGGTGTAATTAAATAATTTCAATCTTGAATTAATAAATCATTAATTTTGATACTATTTTCTTGAATTGCACGTTTAAAACTTGCAGTTGAATTAAAAATCTTTGCCGACAATAAAATTGTTTTTAATAAAACAGGATTTTTAGCAATTTTTTGAAATGGCAAATATTTTTGTAAAATCACAAAATCATTTTGTGAAAAAATAGATTTTGCAAGTGTATTAATTAAAATATTTCATTTTTGCACAATTTTTGTTGAGAACAAGATTTCAATTACTTTTTTTGCAACTATCAGTTTTTTTTGTTGAAAAGAATGATTTTTCAATTCTTTTGAATTGATTTGCAATCAATTGATTCAATTCGCAAGATCATCATCATTAAGATTAATAAAAAATTGAAAATATTGATATAAATTACTAATTTTTAAATCTAAAGAAAGAAAATTAGCATCGGTTTTGCTAATTTTTTGATTATTTTGTGTAACCAAAACAGTTGTAATGCCAGCTGCTTGTGAAAGAATTGGGGCTTCTAATTTAGTAATTAAATCAATTCCCATGGTAATATTTGGATATTGATCACTTCCTCCTAATTGAATAAAACATTCTTCATTTTTATATAAATGATAAAAATCATAAGCTTGTAGTAATAAATACGAAAATTCATCATAAAACAATTCTTTTTTTTCAAAAGCGTTTGAAATTGATTTTTTTTGTAAAATTTTATTGATTGTAAAAGATTTACCTAATTTTTGAAAAAATTCAAAAACATTCATATTTTTATATCAATCTAAATTATTATAAATTTTTGCGGTTGGTAAAAATTGTTGAAATTGTTTAATAATTTTGCGTTGATTTTCATTTAAAAGTTCATGAGTTTGTAAAGTTCGACGTTTTGTACGAAAACTAGGATCGCCAATCCCACCTGTTAAACCACCAAGAATTATAATTACTTTACAACCTCATTTTTGAAATTGTTTTAAAACATAAATAGGTAAAAAATGACCGATATGCAAAGAATTTCCCGTTGGATCAAAACCACAATAAATTGATTTTTTATTTAAAATCGCATTTATTAATTTATTTTGATTAGTAATTTGTTTTAAAATTTTACTTTGATTTAAAAATTGCTGGATTTCGGCAATTTGGTGTGCTTTATTTGTTTTTGATGATAATTTATTCATTGCCTAATATAAAAAATAAAAAAATATGGCAGGGGTAGTAGGAATCGAACCCACACTCAAAGTTTTGAAGACTTTTGTTCTGCCTTTAAACCATACCCCTATTTTAGATAATGATATTTTCAACGAAAGTTTTTGGTATCACAATCATTATTATTATATTATACTAATTTGTTTTTTGATTTTTTCCAAAAAACAAATTATTACGTTAAAATATAATTTTAATTTTTTTGTTATCAAATGAAAAATAATAAAAGTTCAAAAATCCCTTTAATAAAAATTGAAAACCTCGTTAAAAATTACGGAAAAAAAGAAGTTTTAAAAGGAATTAATTTTGAAATTAATCGTGGTGACCGTTTAGCAATTTTAGCACCTAATGGTGGTGGAAAAACAACATTTATTGAAATCATTTGCAAATTACGAAAAATTACTTCCGGAAAAATTACTTTTTTAGATGGTAGTCAAAATTTTTTACGTAACGTTGGTGTTCAATTTCAAATTGGTAGTCTATCCAATTGGAATTCGTGTACGAGATTTAATTTATTTTTACACTAATGTTTATAATACTAAAGTTGATAAAAATTTATATCGTTGATTTAATATCGCCGAAGTAAAAAATCAAGATTTTAGTGATTTATCTTTCGGTCAACAAAAACGGGTTGAATTGTTTTTAGTTTTAACTTCACAAGTTGAAACGATTATTCTTGATGAAATTACTGCCGGAATGGATATTTATGTTAAGCATAATATTATAAATGCCATTCAAAAATACTTATTAAATAAAAATATTACTTTAATTTACATTAGTCATAATTTAAATGAAATTAATCAATTATGTAATCGAGTCGTTTTAATTAAAGATGGTAAATTCATTGAAATTAAAGATAAAATCGCTAATTTAGATCTTGATAAATTAATGGAAAAAACATATCAATGAAAAAAATAAAACAAAGACATTTTTATAATACTTTTAATTTTTTTTTGGTTATTAAATTAATTTTTCGTAATTATTGAAACAATAAGTTTAATTTTTTTAATGATTTCATTCTTCCTTTAATGCTTACATTTATTTTAGTGAGTGTTTTAAGAAAATTAAATTTAGTTGATTTTTATCCGGGTTTAATTCTAACACCCATTTTTAGTATTGGTTTTATTTCATTTCCGATTTCATTTGTGGAATGAAAAAAATCAACTTTATTTAAACGCCTTAGTATGATTGGTTTTAATATTAAAATTTTATTAATTATTTTTGGTGTTTATTATACTTTATTGTGCTATTTTGCAATTATGTTGACAATTTTATATTCCTATTCAATTGATAAAATATTATCAAAATCAAGCGGACCAGAAATTAAATCATTGATTTTTTTTATTAAAAATGCGAATTTATTATGATTTTTTATTGGTGCTTTACATTTAAATATTGTGGTTTTTTGTTTTGGATTTTTATTAACATTTATTAGTAAAAACACCAAAAATATTATTGGATTTGGAATTATTTTATTACTTTTGCATAGTTTTTTTTTAGGATGTTATTTACCTGTTCGCTACACTTTAAATAGTAAAATTATTTCATATTTAAATTATATTTTTCCTGGTTATGGTCCAATTCGAATTAGTCAAGCTAGTTTTTTACAGTCTGATCAATTAAAAGCATTTCATCTTACTTTTCTTGATGCAGAATGAAAATTACATTTTAATAATTCTTTAAATATTGCTAAAATTGAAACATTTAGCGTTTGGAATAATTATTATTCGCATATTTTATTATCATGAGCTTGAATCATTGTGGAATTATTACTAATTATTGTTTTATCGCAAAGGAAAAAAAATTAAATGAAAAAACGAATTCAATTTTTTAACTTAGGTTTTCTATTTTTAATTCGATTATTAGCGCGAAATTATTTTTTTAGCTTTTCTTTACCAATTATTAATTTTATTTTACCGTTAATTATTGCGTTTATTTGTTATGAAATTTTACCGATCGATTTAGTTATTCCGGGACTAGTTATAAATCCGATCTTAACGGTTGGAATGATATCGTTACCACTCACTTTAGCAAGTTGAAATGCTTCAATTATCATTAAACGATTGAAATTATGTAACATTCCTGGTTGACAAATTTTATGTACCTTTTTTCTTTTTTATTTTTTGATTTCTCTTTTAAGTGTAATTGCAATCATTGGATTTTTATTAATATATACAGAATTGAAAAACCTTGTTAAAATCGAAACGATTCGTTTTGTTAATTTTTTAAAACGGATCGAATATCTTAAATGATCTTTGGGAGTGTTTTTATTAATTTGTATTTCATTAGCGATTGGTCTAGTGATTTCGTATTCAACTTTTCGTTTTCAAACCGCTTTATTCATCGGATTATCATTCTATTTAATTCAAGCATTTTTGGTTGGAGTTTTTTTAAGTTTAGATCTCATTATTAAAAATAAAAGTATGTTGTATTTTTCTTATAGTAGTCCGATTTTTTATCCAATGCGAATGATTCAAACTGCTTGATTAAAAAATCAAATATTTCAAACCTTACCAACTTTACCGAAACCAATTCCATTATTCATGTATGAAAATTGAAAAATCGCAGTTAATGATTTTGAAAAACCAGTTTTCTATGCGATTAGTTTTAGCAATAAGTACTGATTACACGGTTTAATTTCGGTTGGTTTTATATGCGTTTTTTCAAATATTTCCTTAATTTTATTTAAAAATTATCGCCCAAAGTAAAAATAACCAAAATTTAAAAAAAACAGATAAAATGTTAATGGTTTTCAAAGGATGAAAACAACATAAAAAGAGGTGTGATAATGTTTATTTTTTTTAATAAAAATGATGATAACAAAGAAAATGAGTTTGATTTTAGCGATCAAAATTCATACGAAAATGAAGATGACGTCAAAAGTGATGCTTTCGAAAAGGAAAAAGAATTCAATACAATCGATGATCAAAAAGAACAAAATTCAAATGACGTTACCGAAAACAAAACAATTGAAAATGAAGATATTTCTAATGATTCAGAAGATGATTTTGAAAATGAGATCAACGAAGAAGAAGATATTTCTAATGATTCAGAAGATGATTTTGAAAATGAAATTGATGATGAAAATGAAGATATTTCTAATGATTCAGAAGATAATTTTGAAAATGAGATCAACGAAGAAGAAGATATTTCTAATGATTCAGAAGATAATTTTGAAAATGAAATTGATGATGAAAATGAAGATATTTCTAATGATTCAGAAGATGATTTTGAAGCTCACAACAAATCCGAAGAACCTGAAATTATTGATGATAAAAATGATGAATCAACAACTTGAGAATTTAATAAAAAAAATTTTATAAAATCAAAATCAAATTTAGTTGATGAATCAAATCAATCACAAAATACAGATTCTTTTTCTAATTTAAATGAAAATAATTCTGTTTTGAACGAAGATTTCGGAAAAAATATCAAACCCAAAGTTGAAAATAAAAAAATGAATTTATTCTTTTTATTATTCATAATTGTTGTGGTTGGAATTGCTTTATTAATTGTATATTTATAATAAAAAATTGAAAAACTAAAATTTAATTCATTTCATAATCTTTTTGAATTAATTATAAAGGATTAAAAGTTTTTATAAATTGATTTAAAGATATCATTGCATTTCAATGATAAATAAAACTAAACTACTTAAAAACATAAATTAAAAGCTAATACAATTATTAAAATATTTTTTTTATTTTTAATGGATTTTTTGAATAAATTACAAAAAATAATTAAATAATGTAAAATTTTTATGGATTTTAAAGTTAGGAATCTAAAGAGGATAAAAAAGACAACATGAATATGAAAAAAACGATTTGAAAATCGAATAAATTCAAGATAATTTTAACAATTGTTACATATATTTTTGCTATTACTGTCAGTATAATTGCTGGATATTATGGTAGTGATTTAAATAATTTTAAAATAACAAGTCAAAAACACTTTAATAAATATTTAAACATTGCATTTGATCATCCTGATATTAATGATAAACTTTTTGAAAAAATTAATTTAAATAAGCAAAATAATAACAATCAAAATACACAAGGAAAACAAGGTCCACAAGGTCTAAAAGGCGATAAAGGTCCACAAGGTGAACGAGGTCCAGCAGGAGCACAAGGTCCAGCAGGTAAAGATGGTTCAAAAGGTGAAGATGGAAAACCAGGAACAGACGGACAACCAGGTGCCAAAGGTAATCGTGGTCCACAAGGTCTAAAAGGCGATAAAGGCGATACCGGAGCACAAGGTCCAAAAGGCGATAAAGGTCCACAAGGTGAACGAGGTCCAGCAGGAGCACAAGGTCCAGCAGGTAAAGATGGTTCAAAAGGTGAAGATGGAAAACCAGGAACAGACGGACAACCAGGTGCCAAAGGTGATCGTGGTCCACAAGGTCTAAAAGGCGATAAAGGTCCACAAGGTGAACGAGGTCCAGCAGGAGCACAAGGTCCAGCAGGTAAAGATGGTTCAAAAGGTGAAGATGGAAAACCAGGAACAGACGGACAACCAGGTGCCAAAGGTGATCGTGGTCCACAAGGTCTAAAAGGCGATAAAGGCGATACCGGAGCACAAGGTCCAAAAGGCGATAAAGGTCCACAAGGTGAACGAGGTCCAGCAGGAGCACAAGGTCCAGCAGGTAAAGATGGTTCAAAAGGTGAAGATGGAAAACCAGGAACAGACGGACAACCAGGTGCCAAAGGTGATCGTGGTCCACAAGGTCTAAAAGGCGATAAAGGCGATACCGGAGCACAAGGTCAAGCAGGTAAAGATGGTTCAAAAGGTGAAAAAGGGGACCAAGGTCCACAAGGTCCACGTGGTTTTGCTAACGGAATTATCTATAGATATCTAGATCGTAAACTAAAATCATCAAAAACAGTCAGTGTACAAGGTGATCTTGAAAAATGAGTTGATAAAACAATTGGAAAAACACCAGTTTGAAATGAAAATAAACTTTTATTAAATGCTCGAAAAGGTTATAATTGAAAATATACAAACGGTAAATCATCTAATATAGTTGATAAAAGGTTTTATAAAGGTGATAAATTAACAATTAAAATCCATGGACATATTAATATGTTTGGATGAGTTGGAATTTTATTTAATTTTAAACATTCATCTAAACTACTAAATAATGCAGAAACAAAATTATGAAATCGTTGACATTCAGCAGGTAGTGTTAAAGATGAGTTTTTTAAATCAACCGGTAGTGCTACTGATCGAGCAAACGCGCTTTGACATCCAATAGTTTACAAATATTTCGATGGTGATATAGAAATACGTTTTGAAAATGATGGTATTTTCATTAAAATGATCGGCAATGTTGATAACGGAAATGATATTAACGATACTGTATCACAATCTTTAATTAATTATCCAAAAAATTATGATGATGAAATCGGAGTTGAATTTGAAAGTATTGAAATCTTTAAATCTGATCATAGACTAAAAAAAATTGATGATTCTATTAAATTTATTATTGAAAGTGAAATCGTCATTTATGAAAGTCCATTTAATAAACAAAGAGGAACAGAACCTGCCGCTGTATTATTATAAATAATTAAAAAATTATCAATGTCATGTTTTGAATTTAATTAAATATGACGTTGATAATCCTAAAATTTATTTAATTAAGCAAATTTTTCATATTTTTTTTCAATTGAAGTTAATCCAATTTCTAAAAAATTATTTAATAATAATTTTTTTAACGTAATGTTAACAAAATTAAAGTATGTTGTTGTTTGTTCCCTTTGTAATTGAAACGTCGTTAATTTGTTGTTAATACTGGTAATTCACATAAAAATCATTTGAAAGATTTTTTTAACCATTAAAATTTCTGCTTCTAATTCAATAAAAGTTTTTTTTGCTTCGGCATAATCTTTTTTCTTTGCTAATTGTTTTATTTTTGTTTCATATTGAATAAAATTTTTAAAATAATAACTTTTTTCAACTTGATTAGAAAAACTAATAAATTTCGAATCAAGCACATATTTTTGCTTAAGTGTTTGACAATCATTGTTTAAAATTGCTTGAAAATCCTTTTCAATTGATTTTCAATTGGTTCAATAAATGTTTTGTTTACGCATTTGTTGTCAATTTTCTTGTCAAAAATAAAAAATACTAATAATAAATTTCGCAAAAAAAATGTGTTGTTTGGAATTTTTAATTATATTTTCGGTTTCGCGTTTATCATTTAAACGTCCGATTCCATAATTAAAGCTTTTGCGAATAATAGAAAATAAACGATCGTATCCGATAATGAATGCTGGTAAAGCATAAAGCTTTTCTTTCCCTTTAATTTGCGTAAAGATAATGATTAGAATAATTCCTAAAATCAACAAGTAAGCAAATAAAAAGATTAAATATTTAATACCAATTCGATATTGAAATTTATTAATAATATGATTAATTTTGTTTTTAATAGACATAATTTTAGAAATAAATCAAATTTATTATTATATTTTACATTAAAAGTCGTGTTAAATTGTTAAATATAATCGTAAACTAGTGATTTGAAGCGTTAATTTTACGTAAAATGAAGTAAAAATACTGACATTATTCCCGTTTTTACACAAAAAACCTACTCTGGCACCTTGCTATTTTACCGAACTAAATCAGTATCGTCGCCGTTAAGCTGTTTAACTTCTCTGTTCGGGATGGGAAGAGGTGGGACCAACATGCTATCAGCACCAAAGTAGGCATTTCGAAAAATCAAATGATTTGATTCTTCAAATCTAAACAAAAGTTGAAAACGAGCACAATGCAAAAAAAGTTGTCGATCATTAGTACTGGTTAGCTAAACACATCACTATGCTTACACACCCAGCCTATCAAACTCATCGTCTATAAGTGATCTAATATGGAAATCTCATCTTGAGGTTGGCTTCGTACTTAGATGCTTTCAGTACTTATCCAGTTTGCACATAGCTACTCAGCAATGCTCTTGGTAGAACAACTGAAACACCAGCGGTGCAAGTTTTTCGGTCCTCTCGTACTAGAAAAACCTCCTCGCAAATTTCCCACGCCCAAAGTAGATAGGGACCAGACTGTCTTACGACGTCTTGAACCCAGCTAACGTCGCGTTTTAATGGGCGAACAGCCCAACCCTTGGAACCTGCTTCAGCTCCAGGATACGCCAAGCCGACATCGAGGTATCAAACCTCCTCGTCGATGTGAACTCTTGGAGGAGATGAACCTGTTATCCCCGGGGTAACTTTTATTCGTTGAGCGGCAAGCCATACACTAGGCATTGCCGGATCACTAAATCCTACTTTCGTACCTGCTCGACTTGTAAGTCTCACAGTCAAGCACCCTTATACTTTTACGCTCTACATACGATTTCCAACCGTATTGAGGGTACCTATTGAGCGCCTCCGTTACTTTTTAGGAGGCGACCGCCCCAGTCAAACTACCCATCAGACACTGTCCCTTTGTTGGTTAACTAAAGGTCAGAGTTTCAATGTAAAAAGGGTGGTATTCCACTTTTGACTCCATTGCAGCTAGCGCCACAATTTCACAGTCTCCCACCTATACTCTACAAATTAAACTAAAACCCAATATCAAATTGTAGTAAAGCTCCACGGGGTCTTTTCGTCTAACTTCGGGTAAATTGCATCGTCACAATTAATAAGATTTCACCGAGCCCACATTTGAGACAGCGTCCAGATCGTTACACTATTCGTGCAGGTCAGAACTTACCTGACAAGGAATTTCGCTACCTTAGGACCGTTATATTTACAGCCGCCGTTCACTAGGGCTTAGGTTAAAAGCTAAATTAGTCAAGCTAATTTTCACCCTCTTCCTTAACCTTCTAGCACCGGGCAAGTGTCAGCCACTATACTTTGAATTACTTCTTTGCAGTGACCTGTGTTTTTGTTAAACAGTCGCCTGGACCGTTTCCTGCGCCTCTTCTTGCGAAGAGGACCCCTTATTGCGAACTTACGGGGTGATTTTGCCGAGTTCCTTAAATGTGGTTTTCTCGCTTGCCTGAAAATACTCTTTCTGATCACGTGTGTTCGTTGTCGGTACAGACACTAAAACTTTAAAACGCTAGAAGATTTTCTTGAAAATTAGCAGTTAATGCTTCGTTACCGGTTGTAAAACAACTTTCACTATCTTTTACACCTTGTTTTCTGAAAACGGATTTACCTATTTTCCCACTTGGTAGCTTAGACAGGCATAACCATTAGCCTGCTCATTGTTACTAACTTTGTCACTCCATCACTTGTTTTAGCGGTATAGGAATATCAACCTATTTATCCATCTACTACGCATTTTTGCCTCGTATTAGGTTCTGACTAACCTTAGGTGGACGAACCTGGCCTAAGAAACCTTGATCATTCGGCATGGGAGATTCTCACTCCCAATCGTTACTCACGCCGGCATTCTCACTTCTAGAAGCTCCAATTAGATTTTCATCACATCTTCAACGCCGCTAGAACGCTCTCCCTACCATTAGATTTATTAAAAATAAACCTAATTCATCGCTTCGGTATACTACTTAGCCCCGTTACATTTTTAGCGCAAAATCACTTGACCAGTGAGCTATTACGCACTCTTTAAATGAGTGGCTGCTTCCTAAGCCAACATCCTGGCTGTCTAAGTAATTTCACATCTTTTTCCCACTGAGTAGTAATTTAAGGACCTTAGCGGTTGATCTGGGTTGTTTCCCTTTTGCCAATGGACTTATCACCCCACTGACTGACTGCTAAGTAACAGTTACTGGTATTCGTAGTTTAATTGTAGTCAGTACCGCAAGACGCGGCCATTCCACATTCAGAGCTCTACCCCCAATAACTTATAACTTAACGCTATTCCTAAAAATATTTCGAAGAGAACCAGCTATTTCCGTGTTCGATTGGCATTTCACCCCCTAACCACAGTTCAATCCAAACCCTTTTAAACGGATACTGGTTCGGTCCTCCATAACCTGTTATAGTTATTTCAACCTGACCATGGTTAGCTCACACGGTTTCGGGTCTAAAACTAAGTACTAAACGCTCTATTCAAACTCGCTTTCGCTATGGCTCCATATCTTCTATTTAACCTAAACGCACTTAATCTTAACTCGCCGGCTCATGCTGCAAAAGGCACGCCATCACACCCATATTGGTGCTTTGACTTCTTGTATGCAAACGGTTTCAAGTAACTATTTCACCCTCCTTTCGGAGTGCTTTTTCACCTTTCCCTCACGGTACTGGTTCACTATCGGTCATTGATGAGTATTTTAGTCTACGGAGGTGTTTCCGCTAATTCCAACGGGATTTCACGTGCCCCGTTGTACTCAGGTAGATTCACCAAGATCAGCTGTTTTCGAATACGGGATTTTCACCCTCTCTGATGATTTTTTTTCCAAAAAACTTCTTCTAACTACTAATTTTTTAACTTGTATATGTATAAATCCCCTATAACCCCGATTTTAAAAAAATCGGTTTGGACTGTTCTCGTTTCGCTCGCCGCTACTCAGAGAATCACGTTGTTTTCTGTTCCCTCTAGGTACTTAGATGTTTCAGTTCCCTAGGTGGTCGCTTCGCTTTTAAAAAAAAGCGATTTCTTAAAATTAAGAATGGTTGTGCCCAATTCAGAAATCTTTGGATCAAAGTTTATTTCCAACTCCCCAAAGCTTATCGCAGGTATTCACCGTCTTTCATCGCCTATCAATGCCAAGGCATTCGCCGGTTCGCACTTTGTAACTTTTTTATATTATATAAATTTGTATTTTGTGCAAGTTTCCAACTTATTATTTTGCTTAGATTTCAAAAATCAAATCTTGTCGCATTTTATTTAAATTAAATAAAATTATGACAAAACATACTTATTTAGAATAGTTATGACTATTCAAATCTAAACACAGAACATTTTTACTTTTGTGCATACCTTTCAATTTTTTTCTTTTAAAAAAAGAAAAAAGAAAGGAGGTAATCCATCCCCACGTTCTCGTAGGGATACCTTGTTACGACTTAACCCCAATCACTGATCTTTCCTTGGTTAAAATCCTCCTTACGGTTGGATGTTTACCTCTGGAACTATCAATTTTTCGTGGTTTGACGGGCGGTGTGTACAAAACCCGAGAACGTATTCACCGTGACATTGCTGATTCACGATTACTAGCGATTCCGACTTCATGAAGGTCGAGTTTCAGACTTCAATCCGAACTGAGACAAATTTTAAAGATTGGCTCACTTTCACAAGTTTGCAACTTTTTTGTAATTTGCCCATTGTAGCACGTGTGTAGCCCAAGGTGTAAGAGGCATACTGATTTGACGTCATCCTTTCCTTCCTCCAGTTTGTAACTGGCAGTCTTGCTAAAGTTCTCAACTTAATGTTAGCAACTAGCAACAAGGGTTGCGTTCGTTGGGGGACTTAACCCTACAATCTCACGACACGAACTGACGACAACTATGTACCATCTGTTTACTGTTAGCCTCGGCTGTATTTCTACAGTTTTGCAGTAAATGTCAAACCTTGGTAAGGTTCTTCGCGTTGCTTCGAATTAAACCACATGCTCCACCGCTTGTGCGGGTTCCCGTCAATTCCTTTGAGTTTTACGCTTGCGCGCATACTCCCCAGGCGGGGGTACTTAACGTGTTAACTACGACATTTCTCTTAACTGACAATATCTAGTACCCAGCGTTTACGGCGCGGACTACTCGGGTATCTAATCCGATTTGCTCCCCGCGCTCTCATGCCTCAATGTCAGGAGTAGGACTTGTTAGTCGCCTTCGCTATTGGTGTTCCTTCATATATCCACGCATTCCACCGCTACATATGAAATTCCACTAACATCTTCTATCCTCTAGTAAAAACAGTATCACAAGCGTTATGGAGTTGAGCTCCATTTTTAAACCTGTGACTAATTTCACCATCTACGCATACTTTACGCCCAATAATTCCGGATAACACTCGCCACTCACGTATTACCGCGACTGCTGGCACGTAATTAGTCGTGACTTTCTAATAAAGTACCGTCAAATTAATTCGCTTTTCTTCAAACTAACTTTTTCTTTCTTTACCACAGATTTTTACGATCCGAAAACCTTCATCAATCACGCGGTATTGCTTCATCAGGCTTGCGCCCATTGTGAAAAATTCCTTACTGCTGCCTCCGTAGGAGTCTGGGCCGTATCTCAATCCCAGTGTGGCTGTTCAACCTCTCAGTTCAGCTACGCATCATTAACTTGGTAGGCCCGTTACCCCACCAACAATCTAATGCGACGCGCTCTCATCCTTAAACACAACCAGAAGTTGCTTTGTTTTTTAAAACATGCGTTTTAAAAAAACACATCAGGTATTATTCACCGTTTCCCAGTGCGTATTCCTGATTTAAGGGTAGATTAAGCACGTGTTACTCACCCGTTCGCCACTAAATTAATCTCGAAAGATTAATTTCGTTCGACTTGCATGTATTAGGCATACCGCCAGTGTTAATCCTGAGCTAGGATCAAACTTCTTAAATTATTGTTATATTTTTTAACAATAAAAACACCGCTACAAATAGTGTTAATATTTGTGCTTAGATTTCAAAAAACAAAAAACTTTTCCAAATGAAATTGGTATTTATAATTTTAACACATTTTTAAAAAATAAATTAAATTAATTTCGAAAAAAAATAAAAATTTTATTGTGATATTTTTTAATTGAAAATTAATTATCTTGTATTTCAATTGGTGGCGCACACCTTTTAATGCGTTTAATAAACTTTCATTTAATGTGGTAATTATTGTATGTTTATTTAATAAGGAATTTGTATACACTCAAAAGTGAGTAAATAATTCTTGCAAAAAATTGATTGCATGAAAATAATTTTGACTATTCGTATTGATTGAATTGATAATTGGTGTTAATTT
>JAVEOB010000215.1:0-26508 GCA_039566865.1 Aurelia coerulea | reverse complement strand
AGCGAATTTGAACAGACAGTTGCTTATTTCGATTTAAATTTAAATTTTACCATTCCAATTGAATTATTTTTACAACAAAAAGATGATAAACAGATTACTAAAATTGATTTAATTGGTATGATTAAATCGATTATTAAATCGGCTGATAAACGTATTTTGAACGTCAAAGTAGTTGATTTTTACCACAATAATCGTATAACTTTCCGTGTTTATTGAAATGTGAAAAATCAAATTTCAAAACCAAAAACTCAACAAAAATTAATTGAAAAAGTAAAAACTTGTTTAAAAGTTATAAAAAATGTTAAAATTTAATATATACAATAAATAATTTCTTAAAAATAATATTGAACACAAATAACGATTATGGCAGTACCAAAACATAGAACCTCGAAACAAAAAAAACGGCAACGCCGTTCTCATCACTTTTTAACTGCCGTTCCAATGGTAGCTTGTTCAAAATGCGGAGTTATGCGTCAAACCCACCGAGTTTGTTCAAAATGCGGATTTTTTAAATCAAAAATGATTTTAAAAATCACCCCTAAAACGAAAAAATAACTTAAATTTTCACTCAAAGTGCTGCATAAACCTGTTTTATTATCAACAACATTAAAAATGCTTAACATTAAACCAAACGGAGTTTATGTTGATTGTACAGCTGGTCACGGCGGACATAGTTTAGCAATCAGTCAAAAATTAAATTCACTGGGAACTTTAATTTTAATTGATCAAGACGCAAATAGTTTAGCAATTGCTAAAAAACGTTTACAATCTTTTAAAGGTCGAATCGTGTTTTGTGTTGCTAATTTTATTGCTTTAAAACAACTTTTAACAAACCAAAATATTCAAAAAGTCGATGGTTTTTTATATGATTTAGGTTTTTCGGCGGCGCAAATTTACAAATCTGATCGCGGATTTAGTTATCAATTAAATGGTCCTTTAGACATGCGAATGAATCGACAACAAACGTTTTCTGCATTTGAAATTGTTAATCACTATTCTTATTTACAATTATCAAAAATTTTAAAAATGTATGGTGAAGAACCACATGCAAATTTAATTGCCAAAGCAATTTGTCAGAACCGTTTGCAAGCACCAATCACAACCACAAATCAATTAGTTGCAATTATTAAATCGGCTTTACCACAAAATCGTCGTAATAAAAGTCGTATTCATCATCCGGCGCGTTTAACGTTTCAAGCGCTTCGAATTGCAGTTAATAATGAAATTAATGCTTTATCAGCGAGTTTACAACAAACAAAAGCATTTCGAACTACTAACACACGTGTTGTCGTAATTTCATATCATTCATTAGAAGATCGGATCGTCAAACAGTTTTTTAACGCCCAAACTGACCAAAATTTAATTACCAAAAAACCAATTTTAGCTGATCAAATCGAAATTGATCGTAATTTACAAGCAAGAAGCGCTAAAATGCGTGTATTAGAATATGTTCAATAAAATTTTTTAAAACTTCATCAAAAAAATTTCATTCTTTTGCAATCGCAGATTTTGGAAAAGATTACGTTAAATTAATTGTCACTTATTATCATTTATCAACTTTTTACGTTGTTTTTAATCAAAAATTATCAAAAACAACCCACGGAAGATTTTGATTTCGTTCTTGAAGAGGTAGTTTATTAAATAAATTAATTAAACAAGCTAATCAAGAATTAGGAATTGTTTTAAAAAATATCAGTTACAATTTTCCCACTGATTCAATTCAAATTAAACTTGATTACACATATTATCATCGTTTTTCCAAACCAACCATTTTACGTCCAAAAACATTTAGATTTACTAATGCGCGATTTGTTAAAAACCGCTTATCAAACTAAACACACCCAATATTTAAATTTTTCTTTCCAACCACAAAGTTATTTTTTACCTGATAAACAAAAAAAATTCGATCATTTACCACAAAATACGTTAATTTCTAGTTTTAATATTTGTGGAATTCTTTATCAAATTGATTGACGTACTCTAGCTGATTATGTTGATATTTTCCGAACTTTAAAAGTAAAACCAAATAAACCGGTTTTACTGCCTTACGCAATTTATGTTAATGCCCTTTTATTGTTTAAAAAACCACAAGTGGTAATTCATTATTGAACTAATAACAAAGTGACTTTATTTTATTTTGAAAATCACATTTATTTAAAACAAACATCATTTAATTTCGGATTACAAACATTGTTTTCCCAAATTGCCCAAAAATTTGATATTTCATATGAAGATAGTGCAAGTTATTTTTTTAATTTAATTCAGTTAGGTAAACATCATTTATCTGATTTTGAAAAAATTCTATTAACAAAAAAACCTCGTTTAAAAGTTCATTACGAAGCCATTATTGACCTTTGTGTTGAATTTTTTCAAAAATCATATCAGACACTTTTAAACTACACAACCAAAGAATGAAAATTAGATGAACACAAAATTTCGATTTTATTAGTTGGTAAAATAACATTAGTTAATCAAATTATTGCTTGTTTACAAAAAGTTGCTCCTCACATTGATTTAATTACATTTAATTCAAATTTTATTGGATTAACCGATTATGAAGATAATTTTTTAATCGGAAATGCTTATTACGAACATTTACAAAAAAAGATTCAAGATGAAAAATCCCAATCCCATTAATTTCAAACCAAAACCTGTTAATGTTTTATCTTCAGGTTTAAAAATGCGTGCTAATTTAACTGTTCAAGAATTAAAATGACAACAATTTTGAACTCAAATTAAATTATTTGAAAATTTAAAAACAAATCAAGTTAAATCATTTATTTTACATAGTGGACCACCATATGCAAATGGTAATATTCACATTGGTCATGCATTAAATTTAATTTTAAAGGATTTTGCTTTACGGTTTTTTTCGTGCCCAAGGTTTTGCTGTCCAATTTATTCCCGGTTGAGATACCCACGGGCTTCCAATCGCTAATGCAGTAACAAAAACTTTAAACATTTCACCAAATGATCCAAATTTTCGTAAAATTTGTGAAAAATACGCTTTAAAACAAGTTGCTAATCAACGTAATCAATTTAAACGTTTAGGTGTGTTGGTGAATTGAAATGAATCTTATTTAACTTGCCAAAATAATTACGTTGCCAATCAATTAAAAATTTTTGCTGAAATGGCACAACAAAAATTATTATTTTACGGTTTAAAACCAGTTTTTTGATCATGATCAAGCCGCACTGCATTAGCTGAAACTGAAATTGAATACCGTAATTACGAAAGTGTTTCTGTTTATGTTTTGTTTCCGATTGTGAATTCAATGCGATTTTTAAATACTAGTTTTTTAGTTTGAACAACAACACCGTGAACTTTAATTGCTAATCAATTCTTGGCAATTAATCAAAATTTAAATTACGTTCGTTTTAAATTAAACCGACGTTATTTAATTACCCAAGAAACTTGCTTTCACCGCTTAAAAGCAGAATTAAATTGAAATATTACTGATTTTGAAATTATTTCTGGCCTTGAATTAATTAAAATTGAATATCAACACTGTTATTTAGATTTTAAATCGACTGTTTTACACGGTGATATGGTTCAATCAACCACTGGAACCGGAATTGTGCATATTGCTCCTGCTTTTGGTCCGGAAGATTTTGAATTAGTCCAATCACTTGGTCATCAAATCCAAGTTCCAATTGATGAAATTGGTAATTTTAATCAATTTTGTGCTGATCCAAGTTTAATTGGTGTTTTTTATCAAAAAGCACAATCAATTATTATTGCAAAAATTCAAAATCACGATAATTTATTGTTACAAACTAATTTTAACCATCAATATCCACACGATTGACGAACCCATCAACCGGTAATTTATCGAGCAACACGACAATTGTTTGTGAATTTAAAACCTTTACAATCATCAATTATTACGCAAATTAACAACAGTGATTGAATTCCTTCATGAGGTTTGAAACGAATCTTGAATTTAATTACGAAACGAGAAAATTGATGTTTATCGCGTCAACGTAAATGAGGAACTCCAATTCCATTATTTTTTACTAAAAACAATCAACCGATTTTAGAACCAGAATTAATTTACCAAATTGCGAAATTAGTTGCCATTCATGGTGATCAAATTTGATGAAATTGACCATTAGAAAAATTATTATCACCCGAATTAATTAAAAAATATCGAATTTTTAGTAAAAGTACTGATACTTTTGATGTTTGATTTGATTCTGGTTGTTCATTAGTCAATCTTTATTCAAATAAAAAGGTTGATTTAATTTGAGAGGGAAACGATCAGTTTCGTGGTTGATTTAATTCATTAGTAATTGTACACGCTTTAATTAAACGGCAATTTAAATTAACTAAAATTGCTACACATGGATTTGTCAACGATGCTAAAGGATTAAAAATGTCAAAATCACGTGGTAATATTATTGATCCAATTTCAATTTGTAAAGAACACGGTGCTGATATTTTACGTTTATGAGTCGCTTCCACTAATTATGTTGATGATGTTGCAATTAGTGATGATAATTTAGCACAAGTTCGTAAATATTATCTAAAGATTCGTTTAACGATGCGCTTT
This sequence comes from Aurelia coerulea, assembly GCA_039566865.1. Lineage (NCBI taxonomy): Eukaryota > Metazoa > Cnidaria > Scyphozoa > Semaeostomeae > Ulmaridae > Aurelia > Aurelia coerulea. The sequence goes on along the minus strand of JAVEOB010000215.1, from coordinate 21,955 downwards.
ATATTAGATAATCTTGTTGATTTCAACATTAAAAATGATTATCAATCAACGGTATCAGAAATTGATATTTGAATTTTAAATCAAACTAAAATATTTATTGATCAAGCGATTAATAATTGTCAAAATCTTAATTTTCATCACGTATTTCAAAACTTAATTGATTTTTTAAACACAAAATTATCACAATTTTATTTTGTTTTAATTAAAGATGATTTGTATTTATTACCTGCTAATGATGTATTACGTCGTCAGCATCAAACAACACTTTGATTAATTTATCAGCAACTATTATCAATTATCACACTTTTTATTCCCCATACCGCTGAAGAAATTCATCAAACTGCTTTACATTTAAATCATTCAAAAAAATCAGTTCATTTTGCTTTATGAGCAAAACCATTAACATTTCCAAATCAAATTAAAACTGTTAAACAACGCTTAAAATTTGCATTACGTTGATATTTTTACATCAATGTTCGAGCTTTAATTTTAAAAGAACTCGAATTATCAAAGACAAAATTAAAACTTTTAAATTCACGCTATGCAAAAGTAACGTTTAATTATGATCCGGAAAGTAATTTATTTAAAAACGAATTACAAATGAAAAATTTTTTTCATAATTATCAATTGCCAAACGATTATACACCTCAACAATTAAATACTTATTTTATTAAACACAAATTGTATCAATTTAATGATTGAAAATCATTTTGTCAAGTGAATAATTTTACATTCAAAACAACATCAAATGCTAATAAATCTAATCCGATTAAAATTGAACTAGTTTCTGGTCATAATTGTCGTCGATGTCGTAATGTATTTGATAATTTAATAAATAATTTTTGTATAAATTGTTTAAGTAAATAAGCTCATTCTGGTATAATAATATGATAAAATTGTTTTTCAACACATTAGTATTTGTTGAATGATAAGAATTATTCATATTTAATTATGTTTAAAAACAAATCCACAGCACGTAAAAATTCAAAATCACTTTTTTATCAACTTATTTTATTATTTATTGCATTTGCAATTATTATGATATTACAACTTTTTCAAACTCATTTTAGTAATTGATTTGTTCAAAATGAACAATTAATTGATAAAAGAAAAACGATTTTTATGAATAAAACAGAATTTTCGATCATTAATGAACAATTTTGATTCGCTGAATTAATTCATAAAGTGTTTGATAAAAATTTACCATTAACAAAAATTCGAATCATTTATTTTTCGATTATTTCATTCTTTATATTTATATTGATGCTAATATTTTGATTTGTTAATGACAAGTTTTTAAAATTAATTTTGCTTTTCATTTTAATTGGTGGTTTAAGTAATTTAATTTCACGAATTCGTAACAATGGTAAGGTGATGGATTATTTTACTTTTAATTTTGTATTGAAAACTAACTTTAATATTGAAGATTGTTTTGTTATATTGGGTATTATTATGTTTATATTTTACTTGCCAATATGAAGTTTTTCACAAGGACGCAATACAAGTCCAATTGTTTCAGACAAACAATCAATTTCAACTTCAAAAACTTAATAAATTAACATGCCATTGTTAAAATTTGTTGTTCTACAAAAATTACCTCAAACGTTAATTGATTTTTTACTAACTAAATTACAACGATTTAATTTTAATTCTCAAATGTTTCAAACTGCAATTCAACGTTGTCAAATTAAAATTGATGGTGTTGTGATTAATAATTTAACATATGATTTAAAATTTAAATCAGTCGTTGAGATTTTCTTTCCGCATTGGCCACAACCGCTTAAAACTAATTCAATTGTAATCGAATACATCGATCAAGCATTGATTGTCGTTCAAAAACCATACGGAATTACAACTCACAACGATGCTCATCATAATCAAAATACTGTTGAAGTTCAAGTTCGCAACTATGTTAATTTTCCCCCTGGAACATTACATCCAGGAATTATTCATCGTTTAGATAAGGTAACGAGTGGATTATTAATTGTTGCTCGAAATTTAAAAGCTTATCAAATTTTAAAACGGATGATGATGAAAAGGGATATTAAACGTTATTATTTTGCTTTGGTTGAAGGAGTGGTTGAAAACAACCGTTTTGTTGTTAATGCTCCTATTAATAAAACTTCATTTCAACGTCATGTTTCAATTTCTGCCCTTGGTAAAATTGCTTGAACTAGTTTTGAAGTTAAGTTACGTTTAGCGAAACACACATTGCTTAAATGTCAACTTAAAACTGGTCGAACCCATCAAATTCGCGTTCATTTACAATACGTAAAACATCCGATTGTTAATGATACTTTATATCAAAAACAAACTTTTCCATTACCATGAATTTTTTTGCATGCTGGATCATTAATTTTTCCACATCCATTTTTTAAAACTGAAACATATCATTTTTCAGTTCCTTTACCGAATAATTTTGTCTCATTTATATTAAATAATATATAATTTAATATATAGTTATGGAATATAATCAAACAAATAAACAAATAATTAAATATTTTTTCTAATCATAAAAAATGAATACATCTAATAAAGCAAATTCTAATCAAAATTATTTTAAAAGTGCAAACATCAAAAATAATTCAATGTTTCGTAATTTACGAAGTGGAATTTTTGATTTTGATAATGCTCCTGTTTATTCAACATTTTTAATGATCATTTTAGTTTTAAATTTGGGATTTTTTATTTTTACATTTTTTTCAACGCGAATGAAAATTTCGACCGAAGTTAAAGATTCAATTCCTTTGTATTTCGGCGCTATCAATAAATCAGCCATTATGTATGGTTATCAATTTTGACGATTTTTGACATTTGCTTTTATTGAAAACAGTAATGGGATCAATCTTTTATTTGTTGGGTTTTTTGTTTTCTTAACATTTTGTCGCATTGGTTATCATACTGAAATCACCTTTGGAAGTAAAAACACGGCAATTATTTGAATTTTTGGTATCGTTTCGTTAGGATTGTTACATTTTGGAATTAGTAAATTTGAACGTTTATATTTTTTCGGTACTCAATATTTATCACTATTATCAGTTGGAGCATTATTTTTTTATTGAATAATGCAAATTACAAATTCTGAGCAACAAAACCAACAGATTCGGAATTTAATCTGACAAACACTTTTACTTGCAATTACAATGATTATTATTAATTATGTTTACAAAAGTAAATTTATTGCTGATAATTTTGATTTAACAAAAACTTTAAGCGGTTTTCGATCTTGAACGGTTTTAACACCAATGATTGTTGTTTCGATTGGATTTTTTGTTCCGGCAATTTTAATGCATAAACAATATGAAAGTTGATTATTGTTTTGAATTTCAGTTGGTTTTTGTGCCGCTATTATTGTGATTGGATTATCAATGACAATTTATGTTTATGTTTCCGAATTCAATCTCATTCAAGAAAATACCGTTTGAAAAGAATTAAAAGATAAATTTTGAAACCGAATTTATAAATAACTTTTCTTAATTGCTAATAAAATACCCTTTGGTGTTTGTAAATTATTTAAAAAATTTAAAGCTTGTTTTTTACTTAAAGCACCGCTTCCCTTTTTAAGTAAAATTCCGTATTTAGCTTTCAAATCTGATAATTCAACTAAAAATTGATAGCGACTAATAATTGAAGCAATCGCAACAGCTAAATATTTACTTTCTGCCCTTGGAATAAGTTTAATATTTATTAATTGTTTACCAGGAAGATATTTTTGAAAATTTTGTAAAGAGCAAAAACCATCGATAATAACATTTTCACTACGATTATTAATTTGCATAATTAAATTTCAATATTTTTCAGCTAATAATTGATTTAAATTTTTTGTTTTATTAATTGAACTTGGTTTAATTTTGGTGGTTTTAATTAAATGCGGAAATTTTTTTAATAACAATTTTCCGTAATCAATAACTTTCGAATCGGTCATTTTTTTTGAATCTCGTAAATTTAATGATTGACAAAAATCTTGCATTTTTTGATCACATTTTACTAAAGTAATATAAATTGATCCAAAATAATCACCCTTTCCTGACTCATCACCACCTCAAACGATATCATTATTCAATGAATTTGACATTCAAATGTAATCAATTTTTTTTCAAAATGATTGCGTATTTTCTCAAAATTTAATTTTGGCGTTTTCTGATCCTTGAATTAATAATTTATTTGATGTATAAATTGTTAAACTAATTCTGAATTCGGTAAGTTTTGCTTTTCAAACGATGTAATTTTTAATATCATCACCAGATCAATAATTTGAAAATTGTTTACAAATTTGTTTTTTTTGTGTTAAAGTTAATTTTTGATTAAACATAATTATTATGTATTTTTATATAAAAAAGATTATAATATAAAATATTTTTGTTTTAGCACAATTACATTTAATAATTAAGTTTATTTTTGAATACACTCTCAACAAAAAAAATAATCCTAAAATGACTAATATTCTAAAATTTTTCCAAAACCCAAATAACATTCTTTGAATTGATATCGGTATTTTTATTTTTATTTTATTATTAGCCGGAATTGTTTTTATTTTAAATTCAAATTATTTTCATTTTATTGCTTCAATCACTTTAATAATTATTGGAATTTTATTAATATTTTGAGGAAATATAAATGACGGTTTAATTAATTTATATAATAAAGGAATATCTTCTGCTAGTTTTCCAACAAATGTTAAGAAATTTTTATCGTTTTTAAAAATAAATTTGATCTTTCATAAACTACTATTTTTTGCCACTGTTTTTACTTTGTGTTGATTTTTTGAAACAATCATTTATTTTGCCTTTTTCAAAAAACATTTAAAAATACATTCAATTTCTAAAAAACGTTTTTTTGTAAATGTATTTTCAAAATTATTTGTTTTTGGATTGTTATTAATTGGTGTTTTATATTTATTAACTCCAATTTATATTTATACAATTAAACACCGTAAAGAAAAATCTAATAGTTATTTTCAAAAAACGTTTCAAAAACTTAAAATTACCAAACTTACTAATCGAAACAATAATCCCTTTTTACCAATTTGAGAAGATTTACTTTATATAAAGAATTTGAAAATAGAATTAATTAATGATCAAAAATTTCCTAATTTAAAAACCCGTTTTGAAAAAATTAATAAATTTATAAAAAATAATTTTGGTTATTTTTACCAAAAAAAATGATTATACGAAAAAATTATGCCCGATTATTTAATGAGCGATTTTATTCAAAATATCAAAAAGTATAATTCAAAGAATCTGAATAAAAATTCCGTTTCCGGTTTACAAAAAACTATTAATAAAATTATTCAAAATGAATTTATTTTCTTATCTGAAAATTAAATAATTTTAATGTCTAATTTTTTTCCGATCAAACATTTTAATCCACAGAAAAAATTAGGACAAAATTTTATTTTTTCTCCAATTTTTGCTAAATCATTAATTAAATCATTTGCAATTCCAAAATCTGCCCATGTAATTGAAATTGGTCCTGGATTTGGAGCATTAACAACCTATTTATTTCAACAAACTAAGCATTTAATTCTGATTGAAAAAGATCAAAAATTACATAATTTTTTATTGCAAATTTATCAAAATACATCAAAAGTACAATTATGAAATGAAAATATATTAACTTTTGATTTTAATAAATTACCAGTTTTAAAATATTATGTTGTTGGTAATTTACCATATAATATTGCAACTAAAATACTCCAAATTTTATTATTTAATTATCATCGTTTTCGCTATCTATATTTAACTTTTCCAATTAAAGTAGCTAATCGAATTACAGCCATTGATAACAAACAAAGTTATTTATCAATTTTTTCAAAAATTTTTTGTTCAAAAATTATTTGATTAAAACCAATATCGAAAACGGTTTTTAATCCACAACCAAAAATTGAATCTTATGCATTAAAATTTTTGTTGCGGAAAAACCCCTTAATCAATCCACGTGATTTTACCAATTTTTTTCAATTCGTTAAATTAATTTTTCAAAAACGTCGAAAAACTTTAATCAATAATTTATCAATTAACGATCAAAAAGCAGTCATTTTTTTTCTTCAGCAAAAGAAAATCAATCTAAAAATAAGAGCAGAAGATTTATCACCAAAGACAATAATTGCCTTATATTTTCATTTAAATAAAAAATAAATATCAATAAAAGAATATCTTTAATTTTTAGATTAAATTTTGTTAATAATATTTGTAATAAAAAATTTATTAATAAATTGTGATTAACTTAGTTTGTCTTATTGGTTGAATCAAAACACCACCCCTTTTTACCAAAACCCAAAAATTCATTTATTTTGAAATTATTTTATATAATCAATTGGCTTTTTTTCAATCGAATTCAAAATCGAAAACATCAATTAAAATTAAAAGTCATCGTTTTATTATTAAAAGATTAAATTTACGAAAAGGTGATTTGGTATATTTACAGGGAATTATTATTAATGATAATTTTGGTAATTGTGTTTGATCAGATATTTTACAAAGAATTAGCTAAAAATAATTATTGACATTTAATATTTTTGATAAAATAATTATTAACATTGAATATTCTGACAAAATAATTCTGTTTATTATAGATAATAAAATGAACGATAAATTAAAAAGATGAAAATTGATTATTGGCTGACCAATTTTTTTATTTATAATTTTTCGTACTTTTTTAATTTATCGTAAATTACATAATAAAAAAAAACAAAACCATCGTATTCCAGAACGAAAACGTTACTTATGATGTTATCGATATAGCAAAATTTTATTATGATTTTTTTCACCAAAGTTTACAATTCAAAATCTTGATAAATGAACTTTTGGTCCAAGTTGTTTAATTGTTAATTGAAATTGCAAAATCTTACCATTAATTTTTATTAAAATTAACGATTTCAAAAAAATTGCTCCATTATCATTTATATTTACCCATCAATTTTTAAAATCATTACCATTTTATTTGAAGCATTTTTACTTAATTTTAAATTATTTCATTATTGATGAAAATAATTTAAAATTAGAAACTAAAATTGTTAATAATTTAAAAATTCCTCGTTCCTTACTGGTAACCTATGACCAATCATTTGGTAATAATAAACGAATTGCTAGTTTATTAACTACCATCATCGGCGCTAGTTTATCTAATTTATACTTTATTAATACCAAACCTCAAAACAATCAAATTATTGTAAAATTTGAAAATAATTTTTCATCTAAATCGATTTTACATGTAAACAAAAATTTCTTAACGCAAAAAATTGTTAATTTTTTAACTCCGGAGGTAAATCATGATTAACATTCTACCAATTATTCTCAAAAAAAAAGCTGGCAAGATATTAAATCGTGCCGAATTTACTACAATTGTTGAAGGTTACATTAATCAACAAATCAACACCGAATCCATGGCCGCTTTATACATGGTGTTTTGTTTTCAAAAACTAACTGACGAAGAGGTTCTAACGTTTTTCGATGTAGTTTACGAAAATAGCAAAAAAATTGATTTAAGTTCAATTTTTGAATTTAAAATTGATAAACATTCAAGCGGTGGAATTGGTGATAAGATCACAATCGGTTTAATTCCATTATTAATGAGTTTAAATATTAAATTTTATAAATTTTCTGGTAAGCGACTTGCTTATACTGGCGGAACGATTGACAAATTAAGTAGTATTCCAAATTTGAAATTGGAATTTTCAATTTCTGAATTTGAAAAACTCGCCCAAAAAAATCCCGTTTTGGTTTCAAACGTAAACACTGATACTTCTGAATTTGAAAGAAAATCATATTTATTACGAAATCAAACCGGTAGTTTAGAATCAACTGGTTTGATTGCAATTAGTATTATGATCAAAAAAATTCTTTTAAACACCGATGCAATTTTATTAGATTTAAAAATTGGTCAAGGTGCTGTTTTTAAACGTTTGGAAGATTCACTAGAATTTGTTCGTTTAGCAAAACTTATTTGCAAAAAATACAACCGTAAAATTAAAATTATTTTTAGTGATATGAACGAACCACTTGGTTTTCATATTGGAAATAAATTTGAAATTTTAGAAATTTTAGATTTATTAAAAAATCCACGTCCATCACGTTTAAAAACATTACTTTCAACTTTAGCAGCAAACGCAGTAGTTTTAAAAGATCAAGTTTCGTTTGAAACCGCTTTAAAACAAGTTGAACAACAATGATTAGAAGCTGATTTAATTGGCTATTTTAAACAATTTATTAAGTATCAATCAGGTGATTTTGCTGCTTTTATGGCACTTCCAATTCCACAATGTAAAATTGTCGTAAAAGCTTCGATGTCTGGTTATTTTAAATTTATTAATTTAGTTAATTTAGGTAACTTATTTAATTTGATTAGTGTTGATCAAAAAAATGTTTTAGATGTCACAAGTGGAATTAAACTTTGTGTTAGTAATGGTCAAAAAGTTACAAAAGGTGATAAACTTTTCGAACTTTATACAAACTTTTCATATTTAAATTTTGAAAATTTGATTACTATTGCCAATTCAACTTATAAAATTTGTCAAGAACCATTTGAAACATTACCGATTGTTTTAAAAACAATTTAATTAATAATTGATTCGAAACGAGTTTCACGAATTACAATAATTTTTATTTCACCAGGAATTTGAATTTCTTTTTTAACTCTTTCCGTGATTATTTCGTGAATTTTTCTAATTTCATAATCATTAATTTTAACTGGGTCAACAATTATTCGAATAACTCGACCGGATTTAATTGCATAGCTTTTTTGAATTCCATCAATTGAATCACAAATTGCTTCAATTTTTTCCATTCTTTGTAAGAAATCTTCGTGTACATTATCACGTGCACCCGGACGAGCTGCCGATATTGTATCAGCACAACCTACCAAAACTGAATAAACATTATTTGTTTCAATATCACCGTGATGTGAATGAATAGCGTTAATAACAATATTTGATTCATTATATTTCCGCGCTAATTTGATTCCTGTTTCGACGTGTGATTCACCAATTTCATAATCGTTTGATTTACCAATGTCATGTAATAAACCGGCACGAACGGCAATTTCATCGTTTAAATCTAATTCTTTTGCCATTGCGCCCGCAATTTTAGCAACTTCAACACAGTGTTGTAAAGCGTTTTGTCCATAACTAGTACGATACTTTAACTTTCCAATATGATAAACAAGGCCATTTTCAATATTAACAATTCCTAATAAATCAATAATTTCTTTTCCTTTTTTATGAATCGTATTTTCGATATTTGCGGTTTCTTTTTTGATTGTTTCTTCAATTCTTTGTGGTTGAATTCTTCCATCTTTAATTAAAGATTTCATTGCTTGAACAGCGATTTCACGTCTTATTGGATTAAAAGATGAAATTTTAATTAAATTACTATCTTTTTCAATCAATAAATCAGTTCCAGATGCTTTTTCAAAAGCTCTTAATGTTTCGACCTTCTTTTCCAATAATTTTCCCTTTAATTTCTTGATTTTCTAAAACAATTCCATAGGTTAATTTATCTTCAATATAATCGCCAACAAATCTTTCGATTGAATTAGCTAAAATATTAGTGATAATTTCTTTTAAATTAGTTTCGGTTTTATTTTTAATTTCTCGCACTAATTTACCTAAACTTTTTTTTTCTTTTTTCTCAATGTTAGAAAACAATTGTTCGCGTGCTTCTTTTTCAGTTATATTACTAATTTCTTCTAGTTGTTTAATAACTAATTGTCTTTGATTTTCAACTTCAATTTTTAATGAATTTAAAAGTTGTTTTTCTTCTTTAATTTTGGTTTCTTGATTGATTAATTGGTTGGAAAAATTTTGTACTTCATTTTCGCGTTTTATAATCGCTTGAATTTTTTTGTGATGGGTTTGTTTTTGAATGGTTTCGTGTTTTTTTAATAAGCTTCTTTCTTGATGTAAAAATCGTTGATTTTTTGCTTTTAACTCATTAATTTTTTTTGATAACTCATTTCTTGCATCAAATTGTCATTTTTCTTTTGCTTGTTTTATTTTAATTTTTTTATATATTAAAAAAGCGGTTTGAAACAATAAAACAACCGCCATTAAAGTTACGAAACTAATCAAAATTATTAGTGTTGTTTGCATATTTTATACTCCTTTTAAAAGGTTTGAATTATTTTTTTTGAAAATAAATTTAATTTAAAATAAGATTATTAATTTTAATTTTAATTAAGATATTAAATTTGATAGAATTTTATTTTTAATTTCAAGTTTTTCCGATAAAAAATTAATTGTTTGTTTATAACCCAAACCTAATTTTATATTATTATACCAAAATCAATTTCCCTTTTTAATAATTATTCTTTTTTCGACTCCTAATTGAATCATTTCTAATTCAAAACACAACCCTTTATTATAAAAAAACGTTAGTTCATTTTCTTGATAGGGTTTGCCTAATTTATTTTTAACAATTTTGATCTTTGAAACAAAACCTTTCGTTTCACCATTTTCATTAAATAACCCTTTACGCTTAAGTTGAATTCTTAAAGAAGCATAAAACTTTAATGCATTTCCACCACTGGTAATTTCCGGATTACCAAAAAATTTATTAATTTTTTCACGAATTTGATTAATAAAAATAATCGTTGCGTTGTTTTCGGTTAATAAATAATTAATTTTCCGCATCGCCTTTGACATTATGCGTGCTTGTAATCCGATTGTATTATCTTCCATTTTATTGTCTTGTTCTTTTTCCGGCAATAAAGCAGCGACTGAATCAACAATAATTAACCCAATCAATTTAGTTTGAAGAAATTCAATGATTAAATTAAAAGTTTCTTCAGCGTTTTTTGGTTGCAAAATAATTAATCGTGTTAAATTCACTCCACATTTTTCAGCATAATCAGCATTCAATGTCCTTTCAATATCTAAAAAGACCATTTGTTGATTTTTATTTGCTGCTTGTAACGCTTTAATAGCATAAATAGCTAAAGTAGTTTTACCTGTTGAAGGTTGACCAAAAATTTCAATAATACGTTGTTTTGGTAAACCACCAATCATAGTTAATTGATCTAATATCAAACTTCCACTCGAAAAAGTTTGTAACATTTCATTACGAATCATTTTTTTATCGTAATTTTTAATAATTTCTAAAATTTTCTTTTCCATCACAACAATTAACTTCTTTTAGCATAAAGGGTATTGTTGAATAATTTGTTTAAATTTTCAAATATCGATGTTTTAATTGATTTGTGATTAATGGTTGATTGCAATTTAAAGGGAGCGTTTTTTCTATAAGCCGCCTTCTGTAATCGTTAACTATTTATCTATCTAAGTTAAGCAACTTAGATTTTTCTAAAAAATTCAATTCTTTTCTAGAAAATGCCCCTACCGTAATTTGGGTTGCTTGCTTGCAGAGTTTACCGCGTTTCACATTACTCGTCTCTGTGGCACTTGTCATAAAAAACCGAAGTTTTCTTTCACGATTTCGCGTGATACAATCGTTACAATCATCGCAGATTGTGCAAGGACGGACTTTCCTCTAGTTCAAAAAACTAGCAGTTAACCGAAAGAACACTCCTTCTATATTTTACCGGTTATTTTTTGTTTAATTCTTCTTTTTCTTCGAGTTTATTAACTCTCTTTAATAAATCCATATTCGAAAGTCCTTTACTTTCAAGAATTTGAATTTGTTTAATTAATTCGTTAAGTTGTGTTTGTTTGAGGTGTAAATTCTCTTTCAACTTATCACAAGCTAATGAAAGATCGTTGATTTTTTGATTTTTTTCATTGATAATTTTTTCGAATTTTTCATAATCATCAATAACTGAATCAAGAAACGAATCGACTTCATAAGCGTTATAACCCTTTAAATCAATTTCAAATTTTTTATTTAAAATCTTTTTAACATCTAATTCCATTATTATTTTTTATTTTACCCACGGTTAAAATGAATAAACATTTAACCGTGGGTAGTTTTTACAAATTACAATTTTGCAATTTTTTCTTTCAAGTTTTTACTTACTTTAAATTTCAAAACTTTTTTTGCTGGAATAGTCATTGCTTTTCCAGTATGTAAGTTGATCCCCTTACGTTTTGCGCGTTGCGCAACAGTGAAACTTCCAAACCCACTAATACTATGTCCTTTATTAGCCATAATGCTTTCAACAAGCATTTCAAACATACTATTGTATAGTTTTTCAGCGGCCTTTTTATTAAGGTCGTTTTTCTTCGCAATTAATTCAATAAATTTACTTTTTTTCATAATTTATTTTCTTCTCCCTTTATGATTAATTTTCATCTAACAATTAACATTCTATATGCTTTTTTTATTTTTGTAAATAAAATATGGTTTTATTTTTTTAAATTTAGCTAAAATTTGAATTTGTTTTTCGATTATTTTCCGTAAATGATAGTTTTTAATTGTGTTTTCGTTCGTGATGATAACAAAAACACCATTCGCATAATTTAAATTATAAATTCTTGCTTGACTGTTGAATTTAAACAATCATAAATTAATCATTTTTAACAAAAATTTAATTTTTTCGACATCATAGGTGCGTGTTTTTTCTTGATAAATTTGTAATAAATGATTTCAAATTTTTCCATTACTAGCAGATTTTAAACTATTTACAAATAAAATGTTATTTTTTGGTAATTGAGGGAAATATCGCAAAATTTTTGCATCAGTTGGTTGGCGTTTAATCAGATCAGATTTATTAACAATTAACATTGTCGGAACTTGCTTTAATAGTGTATTTGCAATTCTTTGGTCTTGTTCATTAATTGATTTACTACCATCGATTAATAACAATGCTACATCAATCATTTTTAAAGATTGATAAGTTTGTTGACTAGCTTCTTTTTCAATTAAACTCATTTTCTTGACTTTTCTTCTTAAACCAGCCGTATCAACGAGGGTAAAAAAATTTGCACCAACCAAAACGGTATGTTTAACTGTATTAGTTGTTGTGTGTTCTTTTGAAGATACAAACGCAATCTTTTTTTGAATTAAAGCGTTAAATAACGTTGATTTTCCAACGTTTGTTTGCCCAAAAATACCGATGTTAATTTCAAACGGCATTTGCATCAATTGATTTTGTCACGCAACGGTATTTTTGATTAAATATTGATTAATAATTTTTTTTAAACTGCCTAAATTTTTTCTTTCACGAGCTGAAACAACAATTAAATCTTTTATTCCTAATTTTTGATAACTAAACAAATTTTCATCATAATTTTTTCCTAAATCGCTTTTGTTTAACACCACAATGATTGGTTTTTGAAATTTTTTAATTTGTTTTAAATATCAAAAATCTTTTTCGGTAAATAAAAAATTAATATCAAAAACCAAAATAAAAATTTCGATTTGTTCAAATAAAGATTGATTTTGTTTGGTAATTAATTCATGAATTTCGATTTTGGTTTGTTTTGCAATCATTCCCCCACTATCAATTAAAATCGCATTTGCTGTTTCGAATGCAATTTGTTGTTTTACTAAATCACGCGTAGTAAAAGGTTTATTGGTTACCAATGAATTATTTTGATTAATTAAACGATTAAAAATGGTTGATTTTCCAACATTACTAGGACCTAATAAAATTATTTGTGGAAGTTTTTTTATTAAAATCGATTTCATTTTTCCTAACATTAAATCAACCGTTTCATCAAGTTTTAAATTTGAGGTATCGATAATAATTGAATCGCTAGTTGGTTTGGCAGGATTTAATTTGCGATTTTGATCATTTTCATCACGTAATCGTAAATTTTTGATCACGATTGCTTCATCAACTGATTTTCCAAATTGCTTAATTCTTCTTAACTGTTGTGTTTTTTTATTAACAGTTAAAAAAAATTTAATATCGGCGTTTTTAGCAATATTACTACCACAATCACGTCCAACTAAAATTGTATTTTGTTTTTCTGCTTCCTTACGACAAATATTAGTAACAAATTTACGTATTTCTGGTTCAACACTTAAATAGTTAATCGCTTCAATAATATCCATTGTAAATAATGCTTTTGTAATATCTTTTTGGCAATGAAACATTCGTTGTTGATGCAAATCATAATAATAATTATTTTGGGCAGCATTTAAAATAATTTTGTAATTTTTTGCAATTTGGTTTAAATCAACTTTGAATTTAATTGCTAGTCATGTTAAATAACGATAATAAAATCCAGTATCTAATAAACTAAATTTTATCTCCGCTGCTAATTTAGCTCCACAACCGCTTTTTCCTGTTGCAGCAGCCCCATCGATTGTAATGATTTGATTTAATTTATTTATTTTTTGCATCGGTTTATTTAATGTTAATTAAAAAATAAGCAATTAAAGCACCTAATGTGCAACAAATTATTATTATTGAGAAAATAAAAATTCATACAGTTGATTTTTTATTTTGGATAATAATTTTTTCAATATTATTAATGTGTTTTTCAATTTCTTTGTTGTTATTTAAAATCTCACCAATTAAATGTTGTTTAGTAATATTGGTTATTTTTGATTGTTTCAATAACGTTTTGGTGTTTTCAGTTTGACTTGCAAAAATTTCATCGATAACTGACATTTCATAAACAATGTTTTTATGTTTTTGGCGTAAAAATCTTTCATTTGTTAATTGTGGAACATAATCATGTAATGTTTTATTAGATGTTTTGATATTGCTTTGAAAATTTTTAGATTTGGTTTCAAATTCTTTCAAATTCGTAATTATCGCTGTGATTTTTTTATTGTTTTGTTTATTTTTATTTTGCAAAAATGGTTTAATTGCCGGAAATAATTGGTTTTTTGCTTGATTAGCATTTAAAAAAATTTTTTCGTCAATATTATTGATGTGATCGAATAAAGGAATTCAATCTTTGTTTAATTCTTGTGATTCTTTTAATCGTAAAAGTTTAATTTCTTGATTAATTTTTTCTCTTAAAGGACCATGTTTAATAATTCGGGTGTTCATTATAATTTCTTCTTATTTTTATTATTCCAGTTAAAAATATAATAATTGAAAATTTTACAAAATTGATTAAAACTAAAATTCAAATTGTAAATGCAATGGAATTATCGCCATTTAAAATTGTAATTATTTTTATATCTAAAGCAATACTAATAAATACGATGTGAAAAATGTATCGCAAACCAACCATTAAAATAATCAAAAATATTTTTTTTATAATATCAAAAACATTTTTTTTGGCATTTTTTAAAGCGATGTAAACAATAATAGTGATCAAAATATTTGATGCAATTTCAAAAGGCGTTCAAATAATACCATGACCATGCATTAATAAATTATCAATTACAGGAACAAGTATGACACTGAAAATAATAATTCTTAATTTTACAATTCCGATACATAAAAACGTGACCAACATACTTAAATCAAGTTTTTCAATTTCTCATCCAGTGTGGTTAGGAATTGAAATATGAAACTGCCCAATTACCAAACAAATTGCAACAATGTAAGCAACTTTAACAATTTCTTTGATTTTTTCATGGTTAATTTTTCACTTTTTGAAACTATTTTGTGTTTTTTTTTAAGGTTAACATTTTAATTTTTTTTTATTTATGAAAAAATAAATTTTATCGTTATAATATTATACATTATGCTTAATAAACATTTTGATGTTTTAATTGAAATTCCAAAAAACTCATCGATAAAATACGAGTACGATAAACAACTTCAAAAAATTCGTTTAGATCGTTTTTTATCTGGAACTAATGTTTATCCGGGTGATTATGGATTTATTGCCGAAACACTTGAATTAGATGGTGATCCAATTGATGTTTTAGTTTTATTAAATCAATCAACTTTTCCCGGATGTATTATGAAAGTACGAATCATTGGTGGTTTGAATTTAATTGATGATGGTGAAATTGATCGTAAAATCATTGCTGTTGTTCATAACGATCCTGAATATCAAAATGTTCAAAATATAAATGATGTTAATACTCATCAAAAAAACAAAATCCATGATTTCTTTTTAAATTATAAAAATCTTGAACAAAAAAAAGTTGTTATTAAAAATTGAATTAGTCTAACCGATAGTTTAAAAATAATTGATGAATGTCAAAAAACGGTTTCAAACCAAAAAATAATTTTTTATTCTAAAACAAACACTTTAATTAGTGGGTTAATTTTTTTAATTTTATAAAATTCTTGAAACAACATATTTTCAATTATCTTTTCCCGTTCTTGTGAAATTAAACGTGAAAACTCTCTTTGTTGTGTAATTTGATTGATTTTTTGATCAATTATTTTAATAAAATTATGATCTTGTTCAAATTCGACAACTCCAAACGCAAGATATTGAATTTTCTTTCGCATTTGCTTTTTAATACTGTCATAAAAACAGACAACATTAATGATTCCAGCAGTTAAAAGAATTTGCCGATCATTTAGGGTTTTAAGATCTTCATTATTTTCGGGATTATTACCGATAAAAATTGGTTGGGCTGGAATCTTATCTCCAAGCTTAATTTTATGTCTAAATAATTCCAGTTGTTGACCATTTGGAATGATAAAAATATTTTCACTGGGAATTCCTAAACTTAAAGCAGTTGCTTTATGCGCTTTTAGCATTCGATGTTCACCATGAACTGGTAAAAAATATTTTGGTTTTAAAAGCGCAAGAATAATTTTTTGTTCTTCTTGTGATGCATGACCAGATGTATGTACTCTTTCTAATTCGTGATCAATTTTCACTTCGGCATTAAATTTCCGTAATTTATTAATGACATTATCAACACTGTAACGATTTCCTGGAATCGGTTTTGAAGAAAAAATAAATAAATCATTTTCATTAATGGAAATTTTAGGATGATTATTGTTTGCCATTTTGTTAATGATTGAATTTGGTTCGCCTTGTGAACCAGTACAAATAACTAATATTTTTTCCGGTTGATATTTTTTGATTTGATCAATTGTAATTAAGTTTTTAAAATTAATTTTAAAATATTTTTTTTCTTTAAAGATTTTGATAACATTATCAATCGAACGGCCCAAAATCAAAACTTTACGTTCGATTTTTTCAGCCGCTAAAATAATTTGAATGATTCGATTCATATTTGAAGCAAACGTTGTAATAAAAATACGTTTATGAATATTTTTTTCAAAAATTTTCGCAATATTATTGATAATTACTTGTTCGGTAAGTGTATAACCACTGATTTCCGAATTAGTTGAATCTGATAATAGTAAATCAACTCCCCTTTTACCAAGATCACTGATTTTATTAATTTCGGTTTTTTGTCCCAGTGGAGTTCAATCTAATTTGAAATCACCAGTGTTTACAATTGTTCCGTTTGGTGTTTTAACGACAATTCCAAATGAATAGGGAATTGAGTGTGTAATTGCAAAAAAACTAACCTGAAAATTTTTAAATTTAATGACGCTATCTTTTTTATAATTAATAACATTAACTGTACTTTTTTTAGTTTTTAATTTAATTAAATCGCTAGCAAATTCGGGACTATAAATATTTTTTAAGTCAATTGCTTTGACAAGAAATGGAATTCCACCGATATGATCTTCATGTCCATGAGTAATAAAAAGCCCTTTTACTTTATGTTTATTTTTAATTAAATATTGATAATCAGGAATAATGTAATTGATGTTTAAAAAGTATTTATTCGGAAACTTTAAACCAGCATCAAGAATAATAATTTCATTATCATGTTCAATACAATAAGTGTTTTTCCCAACTTCTTCAAGTCCACCCAGTGCAAAAATTTTTGTTTTATTCATAATCTTTCATTACAATAGTTTTTAAACTATAATATATAATTCATTTAAATTTACGATGAATTTAAATTATACACTCATAAATTAAAAATTCAAAAATATTAATTATTTTTTTATCAAATGCGCATTATTTCAGGAAAATACAAATATCGAATTTTAAAATTACCAAAAAAACTTAAATTTAGTCCAATTTTATCTTCTGTTCGGGAAAATATTTTTAATACTTTGCATTTTAAGTTGAATTGAAAAGAAACTGTTGTTGCTGATGTTTTTTCCGGATCAGGAATTTTAGGAATTGAAAGTTTATCACGTAATGCTAAATTTTGTCATTTCAATGATTTAAATTATTTCAATACCAAAACATTAAAAGCTAATTTAGACCGTTTCAAAATTTCTAATTTTGCACTTACTAATTTAACTTATGAACAATTTATTAATCAATGTTTTCAATCGCAACTTAAATTAGATTTAGTTTTTGTTGCGCCACCGTATCAAAATCCTGAATATGCTACCAAAGCTTTAAAAATGCTTTTAAACAATAAATTATTAAATTTAAATGCATGAGTTATTGTTCAATTAGATCAAGATTTTGAGTTTAATGATGCTAATCTTTTATTGGCTAAAAAACAAAAATATGGTCGAACAAGAGTGTTTTATTATCATTTTAATGATCAAAAAAATCCTCAACAACCAAAATTAAATTTTCATAATCAAAAATTAATTATTTTTTCTGGTCCATCTGGAGTTGGAAAAAAAAAGTATCTTACAGTCACTTTTAAAAATTTCTGATCTTAATCTTGGTTATTCAATTTCTTGTACGACACGAAAAAAACGCGCAACTGAAATCAATCATCGTGATTATCATTTTATGACAAAAAAAGCATTTGAAAATGATATTCGTCAAAATCGCTTTTTAGAATATGCAAAATATTTAGATCATTATTATGGAACTTTAATATCTCATGTTCAGCGTTTGTTTGATCAAACCAAAAATGTTTTGGTTGAAGTTGAAATTCAAGGCGCACAAGCAATTAAAAAACTTTTTCCGCAAGCGGTTTGAATTTTTGTTTTTCCCCCTAACATAAAAGAATTAGAATTACGTTTAAAAAATCGTAGTAGTGAAACTGAAACTGAAATTGCCAAACGTTTAAAAATCACAACCCAAGAATTAAAAACAGTAATTACACAAAATATTTGTGATTTTTACATTGAAAATAGTAATTTATCAGAATCGATCATTCAAATTACAAAATTTTTACGTAAAATTTTTGCTAAAAAATAATGATATTTTGATTTTATTTTGATCATAAATGAAACATTTTTAATTAAAATTTTAATAAATAATATAATATTAGGATAAATAATTATATTTATATCTATTATGAAAATCACAATCTGAACAAAAACCGAAGCCAATTCGCATCAAACTGAAAATCAAGATTTTGTTATTTACGAAAAAAATCAATGAGATCAATTGGTATTAGGAATTGCTGATGGGGGTAGGATCATTAAAACACTCAAAAAAAGCTAGTCAACTTGTTTGTCAAATTTTAAAAAACCATTTTTTAAAAAACTGATTTTAGTAATTTAAGCGCGGATGAAATCGAAGCATGAGGTAAAAATTTAATTCAAAAAACCATTTATCAAGAATTACAAAAATTTTCTTTTGAAATTGCGACAACATTTAGTTTTGTGATTATTGTTAAAAAATATTTTTATTTTTTTCACGTTGGAAACACACGTATTTTTCAAATTAATCAATCCAAAATTCAACAAATTACGGTTGATCATGTTCAAGAAAATCCTTTATTAGACACTTTTTCATGACTTAAACGTGAAAATATTTTAAATAATGTCATTTCCAATCAAAATAATTGCTTTGTTGATTTTAGTGTTTTGCCGTTTGATATCGACGGTTTACTTTTAACAACTGATGGAATTCATGATTTTATAACTTTAGATAAATTATCAGAAACTTTTATTGCCAAAAAAAATACCAATCAATCATTTAATTTATTTAAAAAAACATATTTAAATGGTTCATTAGATGATAAAACTTTCTTGTATGCTAAAATTTCATAATGGTTCCTAATATTGGTAAAGTTTTAAAAAATCGTTATAAGATTACTGATCGATTATCAATCGGAAAGTATTCCGTTGTTTATTTAGGAAAAGATTTATTATTAAAACGATCAGTGGTTTTAAAAAATTTTTTCAAATAATTTATCAAATAATGTTGATTTAAATTTAACTTTTCAAAATGAATTAAAAATTACTGCGCAATTAAAACATCGTAATATTGTTCAATTGTACGATTACTTTGTTGATAAAAGTTTTTTAGCGATTGTTTTAGAATACATTGAAGGGATTACTTTACGTGCGCTTTTAACACAAAAGAAAAGTTTAGAACCAAAAGTGGTTGTAAACTTTATGTTACAAATATTAGAAGCATTAAAATACGCTTCATTTCATAAAATTATTCATCGTGATTTAAAACCTAGTAATATTTTAATTGTTAAAAATAAAACGATTAAAATTCTTGATTTTGGGGTTGCTTTAGATAATTATAAAAAAACTAATCCCATTTTTTCCCGCGAATTAACAGGAACAATTCATTATTTATCACCAGAAGCAATTCAACAACGTGATTTAATTAGTATCCAAAGCGATATTTATGCGGTTGGAATTGTTTTTTTTGAACTTTTACTTGGCCAACAACCATTTTTTGATACTAATCCAATTGAAATTTTACACAAAACATTTATACACCGCTTTTCCCCCGTGTAACAGATTTTGATAATAATATTAGTATGCAAATCGAAAACATAATTATTCGCGCAACTGCCAAAAATTTAAACGAACGTTATCAAAAACCAATTCAAATGATTCGCGATTTACAAAGATACATTAATAATCCTGATCGACAGGTGAAACCATTAATTTTAAAATCAAATATTTACAACGGAAAAATTAATTTTCCTCTTTACAATAAGCGACATCTAAAACCAAAAAACATTTATTTTTGATTAACAAAAAAATATTTGTTTTTTTTCGTTTTTGTTAATATTTTGCTTTTTTTAAGTTTATTAGTCGCTTTACTTTACAAACGTTTTATTTAAACAGTTAAAATTTCGCAACCATTTTCGGTAATCAAAATAGTATCTTCATAACGAATTCCACCCAAATTAGGAAAATAAACCCCTGGTTCAATTGCAATCACCATATTAGCTTGCAATTTGAAATCATTTTTAACACTCAAAAATGGTTCTTCATGAACTTTAATTCCAATTCCGTGTCCAAGCGCATGTTGTAATTTTCATTTTTCGTTGGCAAAAAGTTCATCACAATGTTTAACAATTTGACTAATTTTAACGCCTGGTTTAATTAATTTAATAATTTTGTGATAGATAATTTGAATTTTTTTTTCGATTTCAAAAAGCTTTGATTTTTGATTTAAAACAATTGTTCGCGTAAAATCAGAACAATAATTTTGATATTTACCACCAAAATCACAAAGTAGCACATTTTTAATTTTATTTTCAGTTGGTGTAGTGTGAATATAAGCAGTTCTTATATCACTTGCAACAATTGGATTAAAACTAATTGTTGCATTTGCTTCTAAAAATTGTTTTTGAATAAAAAAGGCGATTTCGTTTTCGTTTTTAAAATTTGCCAATTGATTATTAATTTTTTTTCAAATTTGAGCAGTAATTTTACTAATTTGTTTAATTTTTTCAATTTCGCTTACTGTTTTAATCATTCTTAATTGATCAAAATTAAAAAATTTAAATTTAATTTTTGCATTCATTTTTTGTAATTTCAAAAATAATTGCGCTGGTAAATCTGATTCGATGTTAATTGTATTTTCAAGTTTAGACCAAAAACTTTTAAATTGTTTGATATTTCTTAATTCAATTGTTTTTAAGGTTTTTTTTGCTTCCTCAATATAACGATCATCTAAAAAATAAATATTATTTTTTGTGTGACTATCAAAAATAATAATTCCTTGACTTGCTTGAAAATTAGTTCACCAAAACCGATTAATTTCACTGTAAAACAATCAATATCGCGTTTTTGAATCGTTTTTAGCTAAAATTTTAATTTTATTCATCATCTAAAATGTTTAAGTCCTTAATAATTTGCTGATTTTGATATCATTTTTTAATAACTTTGATATCAATTTTTAAATTAACATAACGATTGTGAATTTTGTTCAAAATTTTAATACTATTTAGACGAATGGTTCTAATTTTTTGGCCATTTTTACCAAGAA
>JAVEOB010000214.1:0-26575 GCA_039566865.1 Aurelia coerulea | reverse complement strand
TTCGGCTCGCTCCTAATCCAACGTACATACTTTCAAAAGAAGATCCGGCTGCTGAAAAAAACGGTACTCCTGATTCACCAGAAACTGCTTTTGCTAATAAGGTTTTTCCGGTTCCTGGTGGTCCAAACAATAATAAACCTTTCGGAATTCGTGCTCCGGCGTCAAGAAAACGACGTGGTTGTTTTAAAAAATCAACAATTTCTAATAATTCAGTTTTTTCTTCTTTAATACCGGCAACATCGGAAAACATCACTCGACTTTTGCTCAATTTGGTAGCGGCAAATTTGTCATCAAAGTTCATGCCAGATCGCATTTGAAAGAAAAACAATCAAAAAATTAAAGCCATTGGTAATAAAAATAATAATTGTTTTCCAATCGCAATAAAAATTTTGAAAACACTGGTTGGATAACTCTGTTTAACAAAAATTTTACTTTTAAAATTATATTTACCTAAATCATCTCGTTCAAATTTTTCGATATTATTAACTTTAAGATTAATTTTTTCCGTTAAAAATACACTGTCATCAGAAGTTTTTTTAAGTGTGTATTCAATTGCAACTAAACCAGGTGCTTCTGAATTTGTCGTCGGATTATATAAAATAATTTTTTTAACTTCGCCATATTTTAATTTATTTCCCGTATTAGGAACGAAGGCCTGATTTTGAATTTTAGTTAATCTGTCAATGGTTTGTTCTCGTGAAAAAGAATTTCTAGGAGCAGAAAAATAATTATAAATAAATAAAGCTAATAAACCAAGTACAAGAATGGTAAAAACAATCGAAATAAAACTAACGCGACGACGCGGTTTAATTGGTTCTCTATTGGGATTATTAAAATTTGAATTCATAAAATTTTTATTTAAATTTGAATTATAAAAATTATGTGATTGTAATTTTTAATTTATCTACTATTATATAGTAATTAATGTTTATATTGCTTGTCACTTGTTTTAAGTATTTTTTAATTGTATATCGTTTTTTGGATTAAATAATAAATTTTTTGATATTTTATCAATAAATAAAATTCAATTCGCTTTTCCGTCTAGTTGAAAATTAAATTCTTGATGAGCAAAACAATTTTGTAAAACCAATTTTCAACCGTAATTTAAAATCAAAAACAATTTTTGATCAATAATAGTTTGGTTTTTAATTTGCATCTGTCAGTTGCTTAATAATTTTTGAAATCAATTTCAAAAATCAAGATCCGCTAAGTTAGAAGGTAAAAGGTTGAGAAATTTATAATATTCAGCGTTTGTTGATATTAATGTGAAAAAACGTTCAACAAATTGATTAAATGATTCATCTTTTGGTGTGGTTTTGGTTGATGAAGATAAAATAAATTCTTGACAACGAGAACGTAAAGTAATTAATATTTTATGTAAATTGGTAGTTTGAAATATTCCGACAATTTGCGAATGATGATCTTCTAAAATCTTTAATAAACGGTTATAAAACAGAGGTGAATAATTTTCTAATTCAGGAATATAAAAATAAACGTATTCGTTGTTTTTTTTCGTTAAATTAGATCAAAAAATTAAATTAGTGATTTGATCTTTTTGATTTTCAAAATCAGGATCATAACGTAATCAAAAAATTCGATTAGAATTTAAATTTTTTAAATTTGTTAATTTTTTGATCAAATTAATACCATCATTTTCATCAGTAGTTGCTAATAA
Source organism: Aurelia coerulea (assembly GCA_039566865.1). Lineage (NCBI taxonomy): Eukaryota > Metazoa > Cnidaria > Scyphozoa > Semaeostomeae > Ulmaridae > Aurelia > Aurelia coerulea. Next base: position 24,900 of record JAVEOB010000214.1, on the reverse strand, counting down.
AATATTATGTGGTAAACGTGAATTATTTTTTAAATTTAATAAATGGTTGGTTAATTTTTGGAAAGATCATTTCATTTTAAAATTTAGGGTTCTTTAAAATGATATTGTAAACTGATTCACAAGCTTTTGTTAAATCAGTATTATTAATTTCAATGATTGGATGTTTTTGTGATTTATAATAAGCAAAAATTTTTTCGTAACTTAATTTAATTGCATTTAAATTAGCAAACGCAAAATGATCACGTTTATCAAGTTTATCTTTATATTTACGTAAAAGTAAATTTTTAACGATCAGGATTTAAAAAAACCACTAAATCAGGAATGATAAATAAATCTAAAAGTTTATGAATTTGTTCGGTTTTAAGAAAATCTTTTTTAACCATATCAGATTGATAAACAAAAGTTGAATAAAAAAAAACGATCACAAATGACAATTTTGCCTGAATTTAAAGCTGGTAAAACAACCTTTTTAAAATTGATTTGGCGATCAATTAAAAAATAAAAAAGTTCAGTTTCAATCTTATAGTTTTTTTCAAATGATTGTAAAAGTAATTGACGAATTTTTGGATTATTTGGTTGACGAGTTAATACAATTTCGCGATCAGGAAAATTTTGAGTTAATTGTTTTTTTAAACACGAAACTAATGTTGTTTTACCACTAAAATCCATTCCTTCTAAAACAATTAACATGCCTTTTTTCATATCGATAAATTAATAACTAATGTTTCTAGTATAAACAAATTCATTTTTGAATTTAAGATCAAAATTAAATGTTTGATTTTAAAAAATCGCGTTCTTTAAACGTTATAAACGTTGCTTGATGATTTTCAAGTTGGTAAGTTTTTAAAAACGATTTTAATGATTGTTGATGTTTGGTTTGTAGATCAATAATTTCTGATTTTTGACCTAAAAATAAAATTTCATGATCAGAAATTGCTAATAATTTAACTTGTGAAAAACAATTTCAAAATTCTAAATTAACATCATTTTTTTGAATCTTAGATCATTTGATTTTTAATTGCTCTTTAAATGATTTTTTGTTATTTTTTAAAATTTGTAAAAATTTATACTGTTGATTGTAAGAAATCGATGGTTGTAAAATGATAATCGTCATTATTAAATGTTCAAAAACAATTTTTTGACTTGGAGTAGTCAATTGAAAAAAGTGTAGGTTTTTTAATAATGTTTGTGAATTTGATTTAATAACGTCAATTGTTTTTCGGATCAATTTTTAAAATAATGATATTTTTGAATAAATTCAGCATGATTTTTTTGCGCAAGAATTTGTAAATTGTTGCATAAAGAAATCATTTGTTGTGTTAATAACAAAAAATCAGTATTCTGATGATTTAAATTATCAACAATATTTCAAATTATTTTATAGTTATGATCAAAAATATGTTCAAGCAAAATCAAAATTTGTTCTTTTTGAAAAGTACCGAAAAAATTTTTCAACATTGATAAATCAATCAGTTTTCCAGATGGAAAATAAGCAACTGTTTGTTCTAATAAATTAAGTGCCTCTCGAACTGCACCCTTAGTAATTACAGCGATTAAATTTAATGCTGCTTTGTCAATCATAATTTTTTCTTGTTCACTAATTTCATTTAAAAAATTCTCTAAAGTGGCAACGTTTAGTGAAACAAAATTAAAATGTTGGCAACGCGATATAATTGTGGTTGGAATTTTTTCTGGTTCAGTGGTCGCTAAAATAAATATTACGTGTCGTGGTGGTTCTTCTAACATTTTTAAAAAAGCATTAAAAGCGCTTCGTGAAAGCATATGTACTTCATCAATAATATAAATTTTAAATTGACCTAAAAATGGTGAAAGTGAAACATTATCTTTTAAAGTACGAATATTTTCAACACTGTTATTGGAAGCAGCATCAATTTCATGAATATCAATTGTTTGACGTTCAATTTCTAAACATCATTTGCAATTAAAACAACGTTCTGTTTCCGGAGTTAAATTTTGACAATTAATTGTTTTAGCGAAAATACGTGCAGTCGATGTTTTTCCAATTCCTTGTTTGCCGGGAAAAAAGATACGCGTGATGAATATTTTTTTGATTGAATTTGATGACGTAAAATTTGTTATAATAATCGATTGCCCTTTGATTTCATTAAATGTTTTTGGACGATATTTACGATAAAAATTTACAAATTTTTTCATATATTAATATTATATATGAAAGTATTTTTTCGTTTCGTAAAACTTGCTAAAAAGAATAATAATTTAATTAAATAAATATTTTTTTAAAATTGATGGTCAATTAAATTGATTAGTTTTGACATCATAATTGTATTCAATTAAAATAGCTATTAATCGATCTAAAGCTAATCCTGAACCATTTAATGCGTGAAGTAATTCTGGTTTAATTTGCGATTTTAAATCATTAAGTTTGATTTGTAATGGTGTGGTTTGAAAAGTTTCGGTGTTTGAAATTGAAGAAATTTCTAAAAATTTTTGGCGACTAGGTCATCAAACTTCTAAATCAAATGTTTTTGCTGCTTGAAAAGCTAAATCAGCAGTTGCTAAATTAACGATTTGATAAGGAATTTTTAATAATTCAAGAATCTTGGTAATTTCTTTTGTCATTTTATCCAAACACTGATATGAATTTTGAGCATTACAAAATTGAACTAATTCCCACTTTATGAAATTGATTGTAAACGAATAATTCCTTGTGTATCTTTACCGGCTGCGCCAGCTTCTTGACGAAAACAAGGTGAATAAGCACATAATTTAACTGGCAATTGATTGGAAGTGAAGGTTTTTTTGGCGTATAAATTTACCAATGCAACTTCCGCAGTTGGAATTAAAAATAAATTTTCATCACTTAACTTGTAACAATCTGCTTCGGCTTTCGGAAATTGTCCAGTGTTAATTAAAGATTGCCGATTAACAAGAAAAGGCGGAACAATTTCTAAATATCCATTTTGAATGTGATAATCTAACAAAAAATTTTTTAATGCTCGTAATAATTTTGCTGTTAGACCTTGAAAGGTAACAAAACGAGTTTGTGACATTTGAACTGTATTTTTGGTTTCTAACAAATTTAATTTTTTTAAAATATCATAATGCGATAAATATTTAACGTGTTTTAAATCATTAAATTTTTGATTAGGGTAATTCAGTTTTTGAAAAACAACTTGATTGCATTTTTCATCACCAATTGGAACTGTTTCGTGTGGAATATTTGGAATCTGAATTTGAAGGTTGTGTAAAATTATTTTTAAATTATTAATTTCCTGACGATTTTTTTGATTTTTGGTTTTGTAATTGATTGCTTTTTTAAGTAATTTTTTTGTTATCAACGTCTTTAATAATTATTTTTGTAATTGCTTTCAGTTTAATTTGTGTTTCATCAAATTCTTGATTTAATTTTTTTAAACGTTTGTAGTTAGATTTAATTTTTTTTAAAATATCAAGATAATTGATTTCAGATCTACTTTTTAATCGTTTTAAATTATTGATACTTAAATTACTGAGAAATTTTAAACTTAGCATGTTTTTATTTACATTAAAAAATAATTTATTATTATAATCAGGTTTTAGTATGAAAACAAATATAATATGAAAGAACAAAAAAATTATTCAGTAAAAAATAATGTGTTATATAATCAAGTTTTAATATGAAAACAAACACGACAAAAGACCAAAATAATTATTCAGTAAAAAATAATGAAAACTTGATTGAAATTATCAATTTAAGTAAATCATTTAACAAAAACGTTATTTTAAAAAACGTTAATTTAACAATTAAAAAAGGCGATAAAATTGCATTAATCGGAGTTAACGGATGTGTGAAAAACAACTTTAACAGAAATGATTTTAGATCTTAAAATGCCTACAAGTGGAAAAATTCTTTATAACATTCCGAAAAAAAATTTTTTATTAAAAACGCAAGTTGTTTATCAAACTGGTGATTATCCAAGAAAACTGAAATTAAAAGATATTATTAATTTATATCGAAATTTTTTTAAATTAGATATCAAAGATAGTGTAATCGATAATTTGTTAAAAAGATTACAACTAGATAGTTTAAAATTAAAAAAAATTAATAAACTTTCGTTTGGACAAAGAAAAAAATTAGAAGCAATTTTAGTTTTACTTGTTCCAGGTAATTTTTTAATTATTGATGAATTAACAGCTGGCGTTGATATCAACGGAAGGGTTGAATTATTACGAATGTTTGATGAAATGTGTAAAAAAGATCCGAAAAAATCAATGATTTGAATTACTCACGACATTGAAGAAATTAATTTATGTAATCGAATCATTATGATATCGAAAAAAAATAAAAAAATTACTTATGACGGCACTTTAGCGGATGCTGTTAAAAAATGAAAAACAGTTAAAAATATGGTTTACGAATATATTAAGAAAGAAATTAAAAGTTAAAATGAAAAATATTATGAATTTTTTTCGTTTCAAAAAAAACGTCATTAAAATCAACTACAAATCCGAAAAAAACATCAGATACTGAATTTAAATATCATTTTTTTCGACAAAATTGAATTGTTTTTAAATTATTAGTTCGATTATTTTTTAATGACTGAATTGCTATTTTTATTACAATCATTTTTGCCGTTTTGTATATCAATCAGTTATCTAATTTTATACAAAACAAAAATTGTGCCAGAAAACCTATTTGGTTATAAAAGTATTGCAGGAGTTAACAATATTAAAATATGATATGAGTTTTCTATTTATAGTATTGGTTTTATAGCATTTATTTATTTAGCGGTCTCAATTGCAGATATCAAACACACGATTCTTTTTAAAAAAATAATTAGTGGTTTTACAACAAAAGGGGTTTTATTAATGTTGTTTTTTATTTTTTATTTTTTGTTAGCAATTTTTACAATTGGAACAAAATTTGCGATTTTTTCGTTTTATCCTAGTTTTTAAAAATAATATTATGAAAATAACTAAATGAAAATATATGATTTTTGCATTAATTTTATTTGTGTTAACAAATCTTTCATTGGGATTATTGTTTTCATCATTTAAAATTACTGCTAAAAGCGTTTTTCCAATCACGCTTGTTGCTTGTTTTGGAATGTTGTTTTTCGCCGGATTATGAATTGGACCAACCGATATTGAAAACCTATTTTTTACTGATAGTCGTTCCGCTGCTTTAAATTACAGTAAAATTTCATCAAGTGCACAAGTTTGAAGATATTTAACATTCCTTAGCCCATTTCAACCAAGTATGCAAACAATGATCGCATCATCATCGATCAATGAATTTGAAAATATTATGACAACCGAACAACCAAATGAATTTTACAGTTCAAATTTCGAATATTTTGGGTAGCAGCATTATTAAAAATCAATTTAGTTCAAAGTCAACATTTTCATCATTAGAAGAATTCAAAAAGGCAATTATTACTCCCGAAGGATTGGAAAAATGAATTGATGCTATTAAAATTCAAGTCCCCGACGCAAAATCAGCAAAAATAATTTTAACAATCGAACAGAATGCAAAAAATTTTGCTGATGCTTTAAAAAATAAAAAAGTTTTTATGAATTTAGAACCGGGAAGCTTTTATTACAATTTTAAAATTGTAAGAAGTGGTGTATACAGTAATTATTTAACACCATTTTTAGTTAATATTGGTTGAATTCTAGCTATTAACAGTTTTACGTTGTTTTTGTGAAAAAAAACTAGTCAGTATTAAAAAGTTATTTTAAAATTCAATTTTTAATTGCGTTTGCAACGCCTTGTTGATCAAAAGCTGATGTGTGATATTGACAAAGTTGTTTAATTAAAGGGTTGGCGTTTGCAACCGCCAAAACGATATTTAACAAAATTAACTAAAGAAACATCGTTTAAACTATCAACAATTGCGCCAGTATTAGCTTGTGAAATGTTTAATTTTTTAACTAAATTTGCAACTGCAGCGCCTTTATGTCCATTAATTGATGTAATTTCTAAAACGGAATCGTAATTTTTATTAACTTTTAATTCGCAAATTGCGTCGATTTTGACAAACGTACTATTTAAAAGTGGAATTTGATTTGTGAAAATATTGATACGAACAATTTTTGATTGTAAAATTGCTTCGTTAAATGTAGAAAATGCTTGATTATCAATTTGATGAAATTCAAATCCGGCGTTTGGTTGATTAATAGTAAAACTGTTAATTTTACTAGTTTTTTCATCGAAAACATAAAAAACTGCATATAAATTTCGATTGTTTTCAATTATTTGTTTAACTTTTTGTAAAGCAGAAAAATCAATTGCTTCAACTGCGCAAAAAGTTTGGTTTTTTAAATCATAAGTTAAAGCACCACCAAAACAAATGTGATAATTTAATTTAAGTGTTTTAGCATAATTAAAAGATCGTAAAAAACTTCTTCCGGTAACGATAACAACTTCACACAATGATTGTGAATGTAATTGTTTAATTGCGGCAACGTTTTTGGGATCAATCTTGCTTAAGCCAAATCCAATTAAAGTATGATCTAAATCAATTGCTAAAAGTTTAATTGGAAGGGGTTGGTTTGGTGTTTTCATTTTTTAAATTATTAAAATTAATTAAATGATAATTATTTTTTCAATATTTTACCACTGGTCATAAAATATTGTTTGTTGAACTAATTATAATTTGATCAAAATTATTAATTAATTGCATAATTTGATGACGATAATTTTCATCTAAAAAATCAAAACCATCGATAATAAAAGTAATTTTTTTATTGTTATGTTTGATATATCAAGCGATTGCAAAATGTAATATTAAACGAATTAAATTTTTAGTGGTTCAAGAATATTTAACATATAATTGATCAGTTTTTAAATCAAAAAATTGAATCGTATCGTTAATAATCGGTATTTGATACGAATATTTAAAATTTTTATCATGACGTTTTTGTTTTCAAAAATCAAGCAGTTGTTTTTGTAAAAAACCAACGTTTTTTTGTTGAACGTTTTTAAATCAACTAATTAATTTAATATTAAATATTTTTAATTGTGGAAAAAACTGTTGACATAAATAAATGATGTTTTTATTTTATTTCCGTCACAAAATTATGTTGTTTTTCTCAAATTAAATACAAGTAATGAGTTAGTTTTTTTTCGCTTTCAAATAAATTTTCTGATGATTGTTGAGAATCGTTTGTCGATAGTTTTGATCTTATATTTAATCAAACATAATATTCTTTAAAACATTTAACAATTAAATCTCTGTAGTCATTATCAAATTTACTAATATGCAAATTGAAAAAATGTGATTGTTTTTGAATCTTTTCAAAATTTAAAGTTTGGGAAGAAACAAAAAAAGTCGGATTTTGGGCAACTAGAAACAATGGTTTTACTTTATATTGTTTAAAATAAAAAGTTTTGTATTTTTCTAAATACACTTTGATCATTTTTTTATCAAATGAAACCGATTCTAATCAACAATTGATTTGTGAAAATTGATTGTCGCCTTTAATTCGTCTAATATCGTGATAAAGTTGTGAAAAACCATTGGTAGCAAAAAATAACGCATCACAAAAAGTAGTTTTATTAGTGTTATTATTGCCGATTAAAAAGTTTTTTTCTTTTAGTTCTAATTCAATTTTAGAAATTTTAAAATAATTTTGAATTTGAACTTTTTTTATCATTATTTTAATCCCAGACAGGTAAAATTAAATTAAATATCTGATCATTCTCTACGATTCTTAAAAGAATTGGTCCTTCTTTTTCAGAAAATTTAATACGAACTTGTGTTTTGGTTGGAAAACTTCTCAAAGCTTCTAATAAGAAACGAGATTGAAATTTAATTTTTTGATTTTCGCCATTAATATGAGAAGTGGTGATTTTTTGTTTATGATGACCTTTTGAAGTGAAAGCAGAAGAAACTTCAAAAAAATCATCTTTAACAACTAAACATACTGACGCTCAAGGTTCAGTTTCCTCACGAAAAACACTACATCTTTCAATTACTTTAATTAATGTTTCCGTTAAACAAACAATTTCAGTAGTAAAATTACGATTTAATTGTTTAGTTAAATCAGGATATTGCCCATCAATTAAAGGACTTAAGAGTTTAATTTTGTCATCTAAATTAATTGAAATTTGATTTTTGTTGTAAATAATTTTAGTTGTTTCGCAACCAATATCATTTAAACGATTGATTTCGTAAACAGTATTTATCGGTAAAATTAAATCGATTTTTTCTGTAAAAGGGATTAATTGTTTTCAAACTAAACGTAAAGTGTCTGTTGTTGAAGCAACAAGATAAGAATTTTTTATTACTAATATTAACACCTTGAAAAATTGGTTTTCCCTCTTTATTAGCAGTTGCAAACGCCAATTCATTACTAATATCATGAAAAACACTTGTCGGCAACTCAACAGAAGGTCCTTCAATATTAAAGTCAATTTCTTCTCATTGATCGATTTCAGTTAAATTAATACTAGTTTTTGAACTATTAGTAACAATTTGTAACACATTGTTTTCTAATACTATTAAATGCAATTTTTCTTCATAAAATCTTTGAACTAATTCATTAATTAAATTAGCATTAACTAATATTTTACCTTCTTCAATTACTTCAAAATCATATGAATTTTGATCAAACGTTGCACTAATTGACAATCTTTTACTATTAACCTGAATGATTAATTTATTATCTTTAACTAAAAACAATAAATTACAATTTTTATCATAAGAAGCAATCTTATTTACATAACGAAAAAATTTTTTTAATAAAATTGCTGAAATAATAATTTTCATATAATTACAATAAATTGTAAATATTATACTACTTTATTTTTTTGAATATCTATTATCTTTAATAGTTTTTAATCTTAAAAATCAAAATAATAAATTACGAAAAAGTAATTAAATTTAGGAATAAATAAAATTAGATAAATTAGATTTTTATTTTATTATTATTAGCTTGTTAAAAAATGTTATTAACTTTTTAAAACTCTATTAAAAGGTAATAATTTGTTATTTAATTTGTTATTTAATTTGTTATTTAATCACTTTTTTAATAAATTAAAATCAGATTTTAATTAACGCTCTTCAATCAAAAATATTATTTAAAAAATGTTATTAACTTTTACATAATTTTGTTTTTCATCATTAAAAAAAATATTTTAAATTTAATGATTATTAATTGGTTTTTTACATTTTTTGATTATAATTTCAATATCTTTAGCAACGCTTTTTTCTTGGCTTTTTCGCCTTTTGATGATTTTAACAGCTGTTAAAACACTGGCGTGATTTTTTAAATGAAAAAGCTTTGCAATTTTTAAACAGGTACTCAAAGTTAAATACGCATTAAATACATTGCAATATAACGAATCTTCACAATTTGTTGTTTTCGACTTAAACTAGTTAAATCTTTACGACTCACATTGTAATAATTTGCAACAATATTAAAAATTTGATTTATCGTAATTTTATTGCTTTGATCATTTCATTTTCTTTTTCCAAAAATTTGTTTAATACTTTCAATATCGATTTGTGTGTTGTTTAAACCATCAAATTCTCATTGAAACGATAATCTTTTAATAATTCCTTCTAATTTTCTAATATCATTCGCGTAATTTTGTGCCAATAATGTTGATAACATCTTCTTTCATTTGCATTTTTGGACAAAAAAAGCGAATTTTTGACGCACAATTTTAGCACTAACTAATAAATTAGGTTTTTTAATTTCTAACAACAAACCTTTTTGAAATCGTGATTTTAATCGTTTTTCAAATCCAACAAAATCTTCAGGATGAATTTCGGCGGTAAAAATAACAATTTTATTTCTTTTTAAAGCGTAATCAATAATTTGAAACAAAATTTCATTTGTTTTTGTTTTATTACTCAACAAGTGAATATCATCGAACAAATAAACTTTATATTTGTTTAATTTCCTTTTTTCATTTTTCAATTTCAAATCCTGAAAGCGTTAATTTTTCGAACACTTCTGAAACAAATTCAAATCCTGATGTATATCAAACATCGTTTTTTCGGTAAAACGTTTTTTACTAAATTTAAAATGCTGGTTTTACCTAAACCTGAATGACTGTAAATAAAAAGTGGACTTCAGAAACTTTCTCCATTTAGCATCCTTTCAATAATTTCAATGATTTTACGATTAAAATCTCCAACGACAATTGATTTATCGATATTTAAAATGATTTTATTTGTTGTTTTATTTTCAATTAAATTCGTATTGTTTTCTGATATTAAATTAGTTTTATTTTCGGTTTTTTTCAAAAGGCGTTACAACAAAACTTAATTTGTTTAATTTTACTTTGAATTTTTTGTAAAAAACGCATCTGCTAATTTGTTTTTTTGAATATAATTAATGCTTGCTTGATTTGACACACCAAAAACGATTTGTTCGGAATTATTTTCAATAATTTCTGATTTCAATAAATTTTCTAAATGTAAAGATTGATTTAATTTTTGTAATTTTGATTTTACAGAAAAAAATAAAAAAAAAAAAAACACATACGATTAAGATAATGGTTTTTAGTTTTCATTATTTTTATTTATTTTAACTTTTATTTCTTGATTTGGTTAATTTATAATTAATGCTAAAATTTTTACAATTATTTATCCATCAAATTTCAAACTTAAAATTAATAAAATAAAATATTAAAAATATGCAATTCAATACGATTAATCTTCATTTTATCATTTTCATTTACTCAAATTTTTGCAAAAATTAATCGTGTAAAAATATTTAATTATATTTTGATTTTAAATGTGTTATAATCACCAATATATTGTTTTTATTTATCATAAGTTAATAAATTTATGAATTGTTAAAAAAATAAAAAGAGGAGCAAATATGGAAAATAATAAACAAAACAACAATCAAAAAAGCAGTGTTCGTAAAAAAGCAAATATATTAATGTTAAGTGGAACATTATTGTTTTTAATTGTTGGTATTACAATTGGAGGTTTAATGTTTAGAAATTCAAATTTAAATAAAACTAACATTCAAACACTTGAAAAACAACTTTTATCTCTTAAAAAATTAAAAGACCTTCAAAAAACAAACGAAGAAAAAAGTAAGAAGTTAGAAAATCAACTAGAAAGTGAAAAGCGAGCATTAGAAGGTAAATTAGCGTTAAAGGCAACGACAGAAGCGTTAAATAATGAATTAACTAATGTTTAAAACAGAATTAACTAATGTTAAAACAGAATTAACTAATAAAGACTTAACGAAAGCGTTTAATAAGTTATTCAAAGCAACACCAGAATATAAAACATCGTTTAATGCTTATAAAGCAAGTGAATTTATTAAAAAAGACGAATACACAACACCATTTAACGCTTATGTAGTTAGTGAGTTTGAAAATCACCAGAATATAGAAACAAATTAACCGATTATAAAGTTAGTGAGTTTGAAAAATCACCAGAATATACAACAGCGTTAAAAAATGATTACCACAAAGTCCCACCATTCAAAACATTATTAGAAAATACAAGAATTCAAAAAGGCAAATTAGAAGCAACAGACGCATATAAAAAACGCTTTTTAATAAATGAAAAGGAACCGACGCAACCAAAAACAAAGAAGGGTTCAAATCAACAGACGAATATAACGCCGTTTTGGAACAATATAAAATTAGTAAGCACGACAACACAAAAGCATATAAAGGTAATTTAGAAGCGCACAAAAGCAATTTTAACGGCGGTAGTGAATACAAAAAAGCATTAAACGCTTTCGTGGTTGATAAAAACGAATATATTAAAACAAGCGAATATAAAACACTATTAGACGCTTTCAAAGAAACAAAAACAAGCGACCAATGAAAAACAGCGTTTATTGATACAGACAAATACACAGAAGCATTAAAAGCGTATAAAGTTAGTGAACATATATTTATTCAAACAAAAGCATATAAAGACGCTTTAATTAAATATATTTTTAGTTTCAAAGGTAAATTAGACGCATTAACAGGAGCGTTAAACACTCAAAAAACAAACCTGGAAAATCAAATTAAAACTAAATTAACTACAAGTGAGTTATTAGCAGAAATTAACGCCTTAGACTTTGATAATGCAGCATTAAAAACAAAAATAGTTAGTGCAGTGCAAAGTAAATTAAACGATAAAGCAGATATTACAGGCGTTAAATAAAAAATTAACTACAAGGTGAGTTATTAGCAGAAATTAACGCCTTAGACTTTGATAATGCAGCATTAAAAACAAAAATAGTTAGTGCAGTGCAAAGTAAATTAAACGATAAAGCAGATATTACAGCGTTAAATAAAAAATTAACTACAAGTGAGTTATTAGCAGAAATTAACGCCTTAGACTTTGATAATGCAGCATTAAAAACAAAAATAGTTAGTGCAGTGCAAAGTAAATTAAACGATAAAGCAGATATTACAGCGTTAAGCGAATACATTAAACAAAGTGAATTTATTAACAAACTTATTAAAGTTTTAGATAAGACAAAAACAACTGGAACAGAAGAAGAAGTTAAATCGGTAATTAACCAAATGGTAGAAGACAAAATTATTAAAAATGCTTTTAACAAATTAGTTAACGAATTCAAAGCGTTAAGTGATATCTCACAACAAACAGGTAGAGAATTACACAACACCGAAAAAACAAACTCGTTTTATAAGTTAGCGCCCGCTTTGTTTGAAAGTCCAGCACAAGCAAACGCAAAATTAAACGAATTGCTAGAAGGTAATATTAGCGATAAGAAAGATAAATTAGCGATCTGAGAAATCGGAAATGGTAATTGAATAATCGGAACCTTTAACAAATTAAAAGCGGTTAAAAGAAGGCAAAAAAACCAAAATATTCAAAATTACAAAAGGTCGTTTATTTTGGTAATACCTGAAATAAAAAAGGAAGCGATGATAAATGAGAAAGACCAGCGCCAGTGGAAGAAAAAAGCACCAAAAGCGGCAGCGAAACCAGCGGGGGGAACAAAAGAAACCGGTAGGGAAAAAAACACAAGCGGGTGCTACAACAACCACACCAAAAAACGCAAGCGTTAAAACAAAAAGACCAAAATTAAGCGTTTAAAGTTAAATTAAATTAACTTAATAACTACTACAATTAATACCCCGATTCACTTAAAAGGTAATCGGGTAATTTTTGTTTATTAAAAAAATGTTCTATTGATTTTAATAATTTTTTTAATATCAATAAATAAAATTTATAAATTGCAATTATAAACAAATAAAAAAGACATCATTACAAAATTAAAATAGTAGAATAACAACCAAAAATAGCATCGTTCAAAAAACAAACATACTAATTAAATAGCACATCGTTCTTTTTGATTTAAAAGCGTTATAATCACCAACATATTATCTTATTTATCATAAGTTAATGAATTGTTAAAAAAAATAAAAAGAGGAGCAAATATGGAAAATAATAAACAAAACAACAATCAAAAAAGCAGTGTTCGTAAAAAAGCAAATATATTAATGTTAAGTGGAACATTATTGTTTTTAATTGTTGGTATTACAATTGGAGGTTTAATGTTTAGAAATTCAAATTTAAATAAAACTAACATTCAAACACTTGAAAAACAACTTTTATCTCTTAAAAAAATTAAAAGGCCGACTAACCGGTCCCGCTGGACCAGAAGGTAACCCAGGTAGAAACGGGAACGAAATTACTAATCTCGAATTATTAGCAAAAATTAAAACTTTAGATTTTAATGACGAAACATTAAAATCTAAATTGGTGAATGTGGTAAAAAATGAATTAAACAATCAACCAGCAACAGAAGCGTTTAATAAGTTATTCAAAGAAACAGATAAATACAAACAAGTATTTAACGCTTATAAAACTGGTAAGTTTATTAAAACAAAAACATATAAAGACGCTTTAAGTGTTTGAATTAAAAACACTAAAAACGAACAATTAAAAACAGCGTTTATTAAAACAAATGCATATAAAGACCTTTTAAAAAATCACAACCAAAACCAACAATTAGCGACTGAATTCAAAGAAACACTAGAACATACAACACTATTAAACCCTTATAAAGACGCATTAAAAGCGTATAAAGTTATTAAGTTTGAAGACACAAAAACATATGCAAACGAATTTAACGCTTATAAAGCAACAAAGAAAGCAGAATTAGAAACTGAATTCAAAGGAACAAAAAAATATACAGACGCATTAGACGCTTTCAAAGTTAAAGAATTCTACACAACAAACGAATATAAAAATGCTTTTAGTGAGTATCTTTTTAGTTTCAAAGGTAAATTAGAAGCATTAACAGGAGCGGTAAATAAGCAAAAAACAGACCTAGAAACTCAAATTAACACTAAATTAACTACAAGTGAGTTATTAGAAAAAATTAAAGGGTTAAACTTTGACGATACATTAAAAGCAAAAATAGTTAATGCGTTAAAAGATAAATTAGCAACAACAGAAGCGTTAAACGAATACCTTAAAGAAAGTGAATTAACAGAAGAAAAATTAACAAACTTATTAAACGATGTTTTTGCTCGTAAAGACTTTAAATTAACAGACGCCGAAAAAGCTAAAATTGAAGCGCTAGCAAAAAAAGTTAATAGTTTTGAAGGTAAGTTTCAAAATATTTTAATTGACTTCGCTAAACAAACAGCAGAGTTTGTTAAAAAAGAAAATAAAGCGTTAAAAAACTTTATTATGGAATTAACACCAAACAAATTAAAAGCAATCAAATGAGCGCAGTTAAATAATGGTAAAAAGACATTAGAAACGAAAGGTAAAACGCCAGCAGAAGACTGAACTGCTAAAAAAATGTTAAAACTTTCATTGAGCGAATACCTTTTTGGTAATAAAAAATGAAAAGAGAGTGAAGCGACTAAATTGCTTAACTGATTGTTAGAAAATGGTTATGAATTAGAAAATACAAAAACCGACGATGGGAAAAAAGATGCAATAATAATTAAAAAAATTAATAAACAACCAAGATTATCAAACAACAGATTAATAATTTAAATTAACTTAATAACTACTACATTAGTGCCCGATTAACCCAAAAGGGGTAATCGGGTATTTTTATTTATTAAAGAGATAATATTTAAATGATATATCGTCTTTTCGAATTTAACAAACAATTAATTAATTACAATTGTATGGTTTTAATCTATATTAAAAACAATTATAAAATTAAATTATAAATAATGTGATATAATCATTAGTATATAATATAATATTATAATAAAAATATATTATTTAATTTTAAAATAACTAAACAGGATGTAAAATTTATGAAAATACTAAATCTTAATTTAAGAAATAAAAAAATTTTAAAAATTTTTATAGGATTAATATTGTTAACAAGTATTGTTGTGATACCGATTATTGTTTCAAAACAATATAGTAATGGAACAATGAATGTAAACCAAAACAATAACAAAAATTTAAAAAACAATAATGACTTGCATATTGACTTTTTAACTAGAATTAAAAAGTTAGAAGACCAATTAAATTCTAAAATTGATTGATATGAGAATAAAATTAAAGAAGACGCAATTGCTTTTGATTTAATTAAAAAAATCACAACCAGCAGAAAGCGAATCACATTAAAGATATTGATTGAATTAAAAATTAAAATTAAAAATTTTAAATTTTTTTAACAAAATTAAAAAATTCGTATAGTAAAATCAAAACGAGGCGTGAATAACAAAAGTTAAATCTTTAAAAGAATATTAACTTTTATATTCACCAAAAAAATTAAACTGAAATAATGAATTTTTTTAAAACAATTTTTTCCACAATATTTAAAAATTATTTGTGGACCAATGTTTGCTGGAAAAAACCGAATATTTGATTAAAGAAATTCTTAAATTTCAATCACAAAACAAACAAATTATTTGTTTTAAACCACAAATTGATAATCGCAATCAAAACAATTTTTATAGTCGAAACGGTCTTATTTTCCCAGCAATTAACATTCAAAATTCCAATGAAATTATTCATCACATTCTAAATGCAGAAACTCGATTCAAACATAAAATTGATATTGTTTGTTTTGATGAAACACATTTTTTTGATTTAGAAATTATTTCAGTTTTTAAAAAACTACTCAAAGATAAAAAAAATGATCATTTGTGCCGGTTTGCATAAAGGATTTTCAGAACGAAAATTACCTGTTATTTCCATGATTAGAAAAATTGCCGACGAAGAAATATTTTAAAAGCTACTTGTTTTATTTGTAATGCTCCCGCCACCAAAACACAAAGATTAAATTCTAATCGTCAACCAATTAATCCGATTAAAATATTAGATCAACAATTAGTTGGTGGTTCAGAAACTTATGAAGCTCGTTGTGACAAGCATTTTACAAAAGTTTAAGAATTCCAAAAAAAATTTATAAAAAAATAAGTTATAATTATTTTCTAAGTCTTTTTGAGAAAGTTTTCAAAATTGTGACAAAAAAAAACTACTAAACAAATATTTTTCAAAGTACTCACTTTACTAATGTGTTTCGCCCTTTTCTTTGGAACTGTTTTACTAATTAAATTTAAAAAGAATCGAGAAAAACAATCTAAAATGAAATATTTTGTTGTTTTAAACTCTCCCAATGGTTATGTTGATAAAGGTTTTCAACAAGCGGGTGTTTCAGGAATTTGTGATTATTTAAAAATTCCAGTTGATAAAACTAATCAATGTAATCGTCAAAATGCAATTTTTGCTAAAAAAAGCTGCTTTTGGGTTTCCAAATACATTTATTGATCCTAAAAAAATTTATATTTATATTAAAAACCAAACTGCAAAAAATCCAAATAAACACAACGTTTTTATTTTGCCCGGATTTTACTTATTCAGCATTTTTATCCAATTATTTAAATAAATTTAATCCAAAAAAACACTTCTTTTATTTCAATTGATACTTATTTTAGCCCAAAACCCAATTCCGCTTGACCAAAAAATCTTTTTCAATATAGTTTTAATCAACAATATTCAGGATATAATGCCGGTTTGTATGTTGCAATTCAAGCATTACTTTATCCTGAAAAATTTAAAGATGGCGATTTAAAAAAACCCGGAAAACAAATTAAATTTGCTGCAATCGGAGGAATTAAAATTCCAGCAATTTCAGCTTACGCATTCGGATTTAAAGCAGCAATTCAAACGATTCATGAGAATCGTGAAGTAATTCTTGAATTAATTAAATCTAGTTCAGATAAAAATTTAAAAACATTGTTAAAAAACAAAAAAATTGATCCTAAACAAAAAGTAGATTTAATTTTTGAAAAGGTTAGTATTATTGGTGGGTTCGATCCTCAAACAAAATCTGATGAGACACGCTTTTTAACTAAAGAATTATTTGATAAACATCGTGTTTCGGCTGTTTTTTCTATTGCGGTTAGTTTAACTTTCACAATGCAAAGAGTTGCCAAAGAACAAAATTTTATTGATAAACTTAAACAAAATTGAATTGTCGGCGTTGATAGTGATCAAGCATTTTCTTTAGCAGATGAAGTGGGACCAGTAACTCAAGACAAATCAGATTCAGTTTTTTTAGTTTCGGCAACAATTAATTTACGAAGATTAGTTAACAATATTTTAGAAAAAAATTAACAAAAAAAAAACCAGCAACCAAAAGCGAAAAAATTGGTAGTTTTGAAATGAATAAAGATTTGATTCAAATTCCAAGTCGCTACCGAAATAATAAAAATTTAGTATGAGTTGTTTTAGAAAAATTAGCTAACAAAAAAAATTCCACAAAAATCAGGAAAATTATCTATTGAAGTTACAAAGAATCTCGATGATTTATTTGTAAAAGAATTAATTTCGAAATCTTTCGATTTCAAAATTTGTTGGCTTTTAATCCAATTTGAAATTTTTTAAATTCACCAAAAAAGAATTTAAAAAATTTCAAATTAGAATATAGAAATCTATTGAAATAAGGATAAAAAATAATTAATGAAAACAAACAACACCGCAATCAAAACCATTAATTTAACAAATCGTTTTCCAAACGGTTTAGTTTCAAACGATAATAATAACTTTACAGTTTGAATATGGAAAAATTCATGTACTTTTTGGCGAAAAACGGTGCTGGAAAATCAACTTTTGTAAAAATGCTTTGTGGTGAAATTACACCAACATCTGGTCAAATTTGAATTAATAATCAAAAAATTCCAACCAATTACAATCCACGAATTGCTACTGAAATGAAAATTGGAATTGTGCGCCAACATTTTTCTTTAATTGATGATTTTACTGTTTTTGAAAAACGTAGTTTTAGGTTATGAATTAAAATCAAGCAAAAAACGTGAAATTAATTTTAAAAATTTTATTGTCCAAAAACAAAAATTACTAGCATCAAAATCAGCTCAAATTGAAAATTATCGTCAAAAAAATTGTTGAAATCGAAAATCTTTACGCAAAACAAATTGATAATTTAAAAACTTTTTCCCTTTACAAAAAACCGAAACTGAAACCGAACGACTTGAAAAAATCAAAAAAATTATTAAATCAAAAAAAATTAGAACTTAAAAAATATAATTTTCAAAATTTAGAAAAATACTACGATCAAAAGATGACAAATTTATATCATCAAAAATCAAAAAAAGATTTAACTTTTAATTTTAATAATAAAGATATTCGTAAAGAGCTTCAACAAATAATTATTGATTTTGATTTAAAAATTAATTTAAATGACCGAATTTCAGAAATCGATGTTAATAAACAACAACAAACTGAAATTCTTAAAGTATTACTTCGAAAATTAAATATTATTATTTTTGATGAACCGACATCAATTTTACCGGCAAATCAAATTAAAAAATTTCTTAATTCATTAAAAAAATATAAAGAACAAAACAAAGCAATCATTTTTATTTCTCATAAAATTAATGAAATTCGTGAAATTGCTGATGAAGTATCAGTTTTTAAGACAAGGAAAAATTGTTGGAAATTTTAAAATTGACGAAATTAGTGATGAAAAATTAATAAAATTAATGGTTGGTGGTGAAACTAAAGTACAATCATTAATTAATTTTAATCAACCAACAACAAAATTATTAGAAGTTCGAAAATTTAAATTCAAATATTAATATTAAAACGAATTTGCAAGACATTAACTTTAGTGTTTTTTAAAGGCGAAATTATTGGAATTGCTGGAATCGAAAACAATGGGACAAACCGATTTATTACGTGGAATATATGGATTAAATAAAATTAATTCCGGAACAATTGATTATTTTTTTGAAAATCAAAAAATTCCCTCTACATAAATTAAACATTTTTTCAACGTCAGGCAAAAAAAATTGCCTTTCTTTCTCAAGATCGAATCAAGGAAAGCGCATTAATTTATCAACCATTACACATTAATGTTGCTTTTAATGATTTACAAAACAAACACTTTTTCCCTAATAAAATCTTTAATAAGAAAAACGCCATCGAACGTGTTTTAACAATTGTTAAAAAATACAAAGTTAATGGTTTTCAAAATTATAAACAAAACGTTGGATCGCTTTCTGGTGGAAATATTCAAAAATTTCTCATCGGACGTGAAATGGAAAAACAACCCCCATTTATTATTGATTGATGAACCAACTTGAGGAATTGATATTGGTGCTAAAAATTTTATTTATAATTTATTTTTTAAACTTAAAGAACAACAAAAAACGATTATTTTTTCAAGTGCTGATTTAAAAGAAATTGCTTTGATTTCTGATCGAATTATTGTAATGAGTAGAGGAAAAATAATGGGGTATTATTACAAACACATCAAACACTAATTTAATTCATAAAATCGGTAATCTTATTTCAGGAAAGGAAAATTAGTATTATGGAATTTCAAAATAATAGTACACATCAACAAATTATACTTGGATTGAAACGACTAACATGATCGTTATTGTCTGTTTTTTTTTATTATCTTTTTTTTCTGATTGTGTCTTTTAGCAACAAAAAAAATATGATGGAGACGTATTATTTATTGATCTTTTTTATTCATCTTTCACAAATCTTGATAATTTTATCGGTATTTTGAAACAATTTGCGCCGTTTTTAATTGGTGCAGTTGCCGTTTTAATTTGTTTTCAAATTGGATTTGTTAATTTTGTTGCTGGTTTGGTAGCGTTTTTATTAGCTAACTATTTAAACACAAAATTAAAACCAGAAGTAGTCGCTTCTTATAAAGTTTTATGAACGACCCTAATCTTTTTAACTGGGTTAATGGTAGCGTTTTTTATTGCAATGTTTACGGCTAGTTTAAAGCTTTATTTTGGTATTAATGAAATTTTGACAACCATTATGTTGAATTATGTGTTTATGTATATTTATCGATTCGTTGTTACTCATCCCAATTTCACCAATCCAATTGGAAAATCACAAACTATGAATAACGTTGATAATTTAATGGGAATTAACTTTGTGGTTGGAAATTTAATTCCAATTTCACTTTTTATCGCTTTTTTTATAATTACTATCTTATTATTTGTTTTTACTAAAACTAGTTATGGTTTTAAAATCAAAATTATTGGATTGAATCAAAAAGCAGCTAAATATGCTGGAATTAATAACACTCGTCAAATTTTGTATTTAGTTTCTTTTAGTGGAATATTATCTGGTTTAGCCGGTATTTTTTATTATTTCCGTAGCTTTGATAATACATATCTCTTTTTAGAAGAATCATTACCATCAAATGGTTTTGATACTATTTCGATTGTTTGATTATCACAAGGATCATTTCTAGCTTTGCCGTTTGTTACTTTTTTTTGTCGCAATGATGAGATATCAACAAAATCTAATTGTAACAAGCGATTTACAACCACAAACTGTTGAAGTAATTTTAGGATTTGTTTTGATGTTTGTTGCGTTAGTCAACCGTTTCTTAACTATGTCAAAACACGACAAAACGATTTTAAAAACAAAATTACTTTACTTTGCTAACCCAATATTGAATTTTTTTTAAAACTAAAAAGGAGGAATACAATTAAAAATGTTTGAACTAGAAACCATTTTAAATCATAAAACGTTTTTGTTATTTGCATGTTTATTTTTGATTGCTTTAACAGCGTTTTTATCTGAATCATCAGGTATTATTAATATTTCTATGGAAGGACAATTAATAACGGCAGTCTTCTTTTTCACTTTAGCAAACTTTCTTCTCAAAAAAAGTTTGAATTCAGAAGTTTTAATTTATGTTCTTTCTTTTTTGATATCACTTATAACAGTTGTAATTTTTACTTTCATTTTTGCGTTTTTAACAGTTACTTTAAGAATGAATGAAATTTTAGTAGCGCTTGCTTTAAATATCATTATTGGCGGATTAGCATCTTTTTTGATTATTCTTTTTCGTGACGCACCCAACTTCTCGCAAAAAGATTACATTATTTTGTACACAAATCCTAACTTTAATGCCTATCTTTTTAAAGATTTCCCAATTATAATTCACCTATTTGTTGGATTTGTTATTACTAGTATCATTTATTTTTTCATTCGTTCAACAACAACCGGATTAAGAATTCGTGCGTGTGGAAAAAATGAAAAAGTGGTTCGTTTATCTGGATTAAATCCCGAACAATATCGTTATATTGCTTTAATGATTGGAGCATTTTTAATGGCGTTTGCCGGTCTTTTCTTTATCGAATCACAAGATGTTTTTACTGGTGCTGTTTATGGTTATGGATATATCGGGTTAGGACTTTTAAATTTATCGAATAAAAATATTCCTTTAATTGCGATTTTCACCTTTATTTTTGTCGTATTACAAACATTTGCTGCTTCAAACGCTGGTGATTTATACGTTGAACTTTATAAAACAATTAGTTATATAATTCCAATTGTTGCTTTATCATTTTATGGTTGTTATCGTTATTTTTTCCGTAATAAAATATTGAATTATTGAAGAAGGTAAATTATTTTGTCACGACATATTAACGCTGATTTAAATCAAATTGCACCATTAATTTTAATTGCCGGTGATCCTTTACGAACCGAACACATGGCAAAAAAAATTTTTAAAAGATCCAAAATTAGTTTCGAAAGTACGTAATAATTATGTTTATACCGGAACCTATCAAAATATAAGGATTAGCTTTGCAACTAGTGGAATGGGTAATGCATCGATTGCAATTTATGCTCATGAATTAATTAATGATTATCATGCAAAGGCAATCATTCGGGTTGGTTTCATGTGGTGCATATGATGATAAATTACAAATTAAAGACGTTTTATTAGTTAATCAAGCATATTCACCTTTTATTTTTGACCAGAATTAGGATCAAATAGCTATTACTTACCAGCTGATTCAGCATTAAATCAAATTATTACTCAACAAGCAAATGCATTAAAACTAAAAATTCAAACAGTAAATTGTTTTTCAACTTCGAATTTTTATGAATTAAATTCTGATCGAATATTTCAATGAGCATTAAAAAATAATTTATCTGCCGTTGAAATGGAAAGCTATGCATTATTTGCCCAAGGAATTAAATTTAAATGTGCAACAGCAACGATTTTTAACTGTCTCTGATTTATTATTTCCACCTAAAGATTATCATAAAGTACAAGCAACATCTTTTAAAGAACGTCGAATTGAATTTGAATCAATGTTTAAAATTGGTTTAGAAAGTTTAATTGTATTTGCGAAAAAACTTTCGCCCTAATTGTTAAATTAATATTAAAGTGTTATAATTATATAATAATTCTTATTTTATGAAACGCACTTATCAACCTAAAAAACTTAAACGTTTGCGCAAACATGGTTTTCGTTTGCGAATGTCAACCAGTGATGGACGCAAAATTTTACGTCGTCGTCGTCAAAAAGGTCGTGAAAAACTAACTGTTTCATCTAAATAATATTAAAATGGCAATCACTGTTTTAAAAGATTTCGAAATTAAACAAGTTTTTCGTTCCAAATTCAAATTTAAAATCCAACCTTTTATGGTTTTTTATCAAATTTCAACCAAAAAAACCCAATATGCAATCACCATTAGTCGTACGTTAACGACAAAAGCGGTTGAACGGAATTTGATTAAACGTCAAATGCGATCATTAATTTTAAATAACTTTAATTCTCAATCCGGAATTAAAATTATTTTTTTAGTTTTAAAGGATTATTTTAAGTTTAATTTTAGTGAATTACAAACGAAAATTATTGATATTTTTGATAAAATATCTAAATTACAATCACCAAAAATCTAAAAAATTATTTTATGTATAATAAATCATTTTTTTATCAAACTAATTTCGCTGTTAAACCAAAAAGCTACAAAACGGTTTTACGTACTATTTGAAAAATTTTCAGAATCATTGTTTTGGTTTTTATGTTAACAAACTTTTTTTTGAGGTTTAGGAGTGTTGTTTTTTCGCCAACAAATTGCTACAACCGCAATTACTGATAATGCTGGCAAAAAAGACTTTGTTTCGGGAACTTTTTTTGAAATTTTGGCTGGTTATCAAACTGATTTAACGTTTAAAAATCACATTTTCCATTATAAAAACGGTGATCTTTATCAATATCATTATTATGGAGCAAATAATATTGCGACGATCTGAAATTATTCACATTCAATTTTTCACGTTTGTTTTGCATATCCGATCAGCTGAATCATGGTTAAAATATCATATGGTTTTGGTTGATCATCAAGTAAATTAAATTCACAAAGCAATTTATTGATAATGATTGCAGCGATCTTTTTAATTAGTTTATTAATCAGATTATTAGTTGGATACAAATGCTTGAACAACTTATTTAAATAGCGATAAATGAAATTAGTTCAACAAAAATCAGCTGAAATTAAATATAAATATCGTGATCGAAATGATTTTCGTTCCAAACAAGCTATGCAATTAGAAATTATGAAAATGTATCGGAAAATGAACATTAATCCAACCGGAAACGCTTTAAATTCATTTTTGTTTACACCATTTTTATTTGCGATTTTTATCGTTGTAAGAACAACACGAATGATTAAAGATTCAAATTCAATTGACTTTTCTTTAACCAGAACTGTTTGAGACAGTTTAAAAGCATTTAACTGAATTTATTTATTACCAGCCGCCATTTATCTATGTATGTTTCTTTTTGACAATTTTTTAATTGAGCGCATTTTTAAACAGCCAAAAAAAACGGTTGTTATTAAAAATCCGAAAACCGAAAGTAAATCACGTAAATTTTTATTTAAATGAGTATTTAAAATTATGTTTTTAGTATTCTTTTTTATTGTTCCGACCGGGACAAGTATTTATTGAATTTTTAGTTCTTTTTTTGAAATTATGCAAAAAATTATCTTTTTTTATTTACTGAAATGAGTACGTAAACGCCGCGCATTAATTAAAAAAGGCATCGTTATTCCATGGAAACAAAAATTATCTTTTACTCCCAAATTCAAATAAATCGTTATGCTAAAAAACTACGCCAAACGAAAAATTGTTTTTATTCAATTTTAAATAAAAAAAAAGTGATTATTTTGATATCAATACACAGTAATTTTTTATGATGAAAACAGCATTAAAGATAAAATTACAACGGTACTTTACGATTTAATTGTAAATGAATATAAAATCAAAATTCACAGTTTAAACATCACAGTTTTAAAAAATGATCGTATTCAAGTTGATTTAAGTAGTGATCAACACGCTTTATTAATTGGAAAATTTGGCCAAAATCACACTACAATCGAAAATTTTTTATCTTATGTTGTTTCGTTTGCATTTTTTCATAAATGAAAAGTAATGTGTAAAATTAGTAAATTAAATCAAAATCAACCATCAAACAAAAAAGTTCCCAATGTTAAAAAATTACAATAAAAACGGAACGTGAATTGATACGCATTGTCATTTATTTGAAGCTCGCTATCAAGCTGTTAAACTTGATCCACAAACAATTTATGAAACAGCAATCGCTCATCAAGCAAAATACTTGATTAATGTTGGAGTTGATTTAAAAACCAGCAAAATTGTAATTGAACAAGCAAACAAAATGCCCTTTTGTTTACCAGCAATTGGAA
>JAVEOB010000213.1:0-27535 GCA_039566865.1 Aurelia coerulea | reverse complement strand
TACTAAAATCAGCTAATTTTCGTTTGCCAGATCAGTTTTTAATTCACGGTTGATTATTAAATCAAAGCGCGAAAATGTCAAAATCAAAAAACAATGCTTTAGCAGTTGAACCGTTATTAGCAAAATATTCATCTGAAATTGTTCGTTTTTACTTAGCAACTTTAATGTATCCTGGGCAAGATATCGACATTAAATCACATAATATTGATCAATTTTATCAATCACAACTAGTTAATAATTTAAGTAATTATTGTCATCGTGTTTTAAAAATGATCGAACAATCAAATTGAAAACTTCCTTATGATTTTGAACCAAAATTAACATCAAAAACGCAAACGTTTTATTTAACTTTTCAATCACTTTTTAAAACATTTAAAATTGCCAAAGCAATTAATGTTTTTTTCGATTATTTAATTTTTGCCAATAAATATCTTGATTCAAACCAACCATGAAAGTTAATTGGTAAAGAAGATTTTAAATTAAATCATATTTTAGCCGAAGCTTTACTTTTTATTGCTAATATTCCTGCTATTATTGCGCCAATCGTTCCGCAATTAAGTCAAAGAATTAACGCTTGATTTCAACAATCAAATTTTGATTTTAGTTGACAAAAACAAAAAATTAATCGTTTTAAAATTGTCGAAAATACTGTTTTGTATCAAAAAAAAATAATTATGAAAAAAACTAACATTAAATTAACTCCACTTTTTACCCAAACCCAAATTTTAGCTGGAATTAAAAAATTGGCAACTAAATTAAATTCAAATTTATAAACAATCTGATCGTCCGGTTGCATTGGTTGGTATTTTAAAAGGTTGTTTGCCATTTTTATTAGAATTAATCAAACATTTAACGTTTGAAATTGTTTAGATTTTATGATTATAAATTCTTACAACGGTAAAAAAAATGCTCAACATTCCACCACAATTAATTCTTAATACGGCAATTAATTTACATAAATTATCAGTTTTAATCATCGAAGATATCGTTGAAAGTGGCAAAACAGTTCAAATGGCAATCAATCAAATTAATTTAAATCAACCTAAAGATGTTAGAGTAATTTCGTTATTATATAAACCTGTTCATAACAGTTTGTTCAAACCTGATTTTTTTGTCTTTCAAGCACCATTAAATTCATTTTTAGTTGGTTTTGGTCTTGATTTTTGAAGAACAAAAACGCAATTTAACTTATATTGGAGTTCTCAATGAGTAAAGTAATTAAAACGAAAATATTTCAGCACAGTAATCAAATATCAATTTCAAATGATGCTAATCATTTAGGAAATCGTTTGTATCAATTTGATAATTTAGATGATCAAATCATTTTGAATTTAATTTGTGCTGCTTATTTACTAGCAAATGGATTAAAAATATTTAAAATCCAAAAACTACAAATTAACGAAAATCAAAAAGCCACAATTATTTTTGAATCTCCAACTAATTAAAATTAAAAGCATTACAAAAAAATTGATCACAAATAAAACAACAATTAATTTCACTTAATACATTAAAAGTTGCTTATTTTGAATTACCTTTTTAAGTTTAAATTTAAAAAATCAAACTTTAAATTTAAACGAAAAATTATTGAAACGAATTTAAAACCAGAACGTATTTCTTTAATTAATCTTTCTACTTTCACCGAATCAAATGTTGTTTATCATAATTTAACATTTCAAATCGATCAAACGCCTGCGTTTTATATTAATGATCATCGCAAATTAAATAAAAACATTAAAATTTTTTTATTTTAGTAAATTAATTGGTTCTGGATTACCGTTTTGATTACCACGCGGGTTAATTGTTAAGAATTTAATTCGTAATTTTATTCGTGATTTGGAAAAGCAGCTGGTTTTACTTTTGTTGAAACACCAATTTTAGGAAGTGAAAAAATTTATCAAACCAGCGAACATTTAAAACATTATCGTGAATTTATGTTTCCGGTTTTAAAGCGTAAAAATGAAGCGTTGTATTTACGTCCAATGACTTGCCCACATTCATTGCATTATTTTCCAATCGGAACCACGTTCATATTTAGATTTACCACTGCAAATTTCAGAAGATTCACTGTTATTTCGGCAAGAAGCAAGTGGCGCTTTAATCGGAATGGAAAGGGTACGACAAATGCAGTTAAAAGATACCCACAATCTTTTTACCATTGCAACCAAAAGTGATTAAAGCGGCAATTAAGCAATGTATCGAATTAACTCAAACCGCTTTTAAAAGCATTACAAATTAATATTAAAACGATTTATTTATCGGTTAATGACGAAAAAAACCACTGATAAATTCATTAATCATCCTCATTTATGAGAAAAAACGATTATGATTTTACGTGATGTTTTAAATGAATTAAAAATCAATTATCAGTTAATGATTGGCGAAGCGGCTTTTTATGGTCCAAAAATTGATTTTCAAATTGATACTGCATTAGGGCATAATATTACCATTTCAACTGTTCAACTTGATTTTTCGTTACCAGAAAAATTTCAATTAAAATATCGTACTTCGAATGAAAAAAATAAATATCAAACACCAATTTTAATTCATCATGGCTTTAATTGGAACTTATGAACGTTTATTAACAATTTTAATGGAAAACAATAACGGTTGATTACCGTTTTGATTATCACCAGTTCAAATTTTGATTTTACCTTTATCACTTGATCCGAAAATTCAAAATTACGCGCAACGGATTTCATCAATTATTAGATCGTTATAAATTACGATCAGAAATTGCTAGTTCACGACGTAAATTATCAGAAAATATTCAACAGAGTTGACAAACAAAAATTCCTATTCGACTATTTATTGGTGAACAAGAATTAACAAGTCAACAAATTACGTTTCAAACTCATCAACAGAAAAAACAAACTATCAATACGTTAGCGTTTGTTGATTTTTGTATCAAAAAGAACCTTAATAAAGAATAAGGAAAATTTTAATCTGAATTTATTAATGTAATAAATTATTCCTGGTAATATTCCAGATAATAATATTCCAAATAATACTAATAATTGATTTTGTTTTTTGACTAGCTACTTCAATTAATTTAAAACATGTATAAAAGTATATTAAAACCACAACAAAAGATAAAATTACGATTGAAATTGTGATAAAAATATTTTCACCTGCGAAGATATTTTTTGTATATTCGATTCAGAATCTACAGATTAATTGTTTAATTTGATTTAATTCTTTCATTATGTTCATTGTAACACCCTCTATTGATTTTTTAAAAAAGTTTTTAATAAAAAAATACTTATTTATGATACCATTTATGCTAAAATAAAATTTATCTATTTGATAAAAAAATTACCACCCATAAAACAATAATATATATTTTTAGCGTTATAAATCAAAAATTTAAATTAGGATTTTATTCATTTGAAAAAATTAACCAAGTATAAAGCAACTATTAATCATCAAATCCCCTTTCCAGAATTTATAGTTATTGATCAACACGGTAATAATAAAGGGCAAAATGCTTAAAAAAGCAGCAATTGAATTAGCTGAAGCCGCTGAAATGGATTTAGTTTTAATTTCTAGTAGTAAAACGAAACCGGTTTGTCGAATTTTAAATTTAAGTAAATATTTATACGAAAAGCAAAAATTATTAAAAAAATCATTAAAGAAAAAAAACATTAACACTGTTAAAGAAATTCGTTTTTTTGCTACAATTGGTGAAAATGATTTTAAGTTACGAATTAAAAAAACAATTGATTTTTTTAAACAAAGGTTACACTGTTAAAATTAGTATGTTTTTTACGTGGTCGAGAAAAAATATATTAAAAATTACGGAATAGTTAAATTTGAATCATTTGTCGCCGGTGTTAAAAAATATGGAATAAATGACAAACCATTTCAAAAAAAACCAAATTCTTACTCAATTCAATTTAAACCTTTAAAAACTAAAAACAGTAAAAAATAAATCACTAACTAAATTTTCATTTTTATAATATAATATTATCACTAGTTTAAACGTAAAACATTATGTTTTTAATAGTCGATCCAAGCGGAAAACATTTTTTAATGAAAAATATAAATTCAAAACCAAAAAATCTTTATTAAAAAGAATTAAAATTACTGGAAAAATCAAAATGAATGCGTAATTCCGCTAATACATCACATTTATCAGCTAGTAAAACAAGATTACAAAAACAACGTTTAAAAAAAATCACACATTGTTAAACACGCAGATTACAAACGTTTAAAAAAAACTTATTTAAAAATGTATTATAAAGAGGAAATTTATTAATGACTGAACAAATTACTAATTCAATAAATAATCAATTTGGGGTATCATTAACTGTAATGTTAGCAATTTTTTATCATTTGATTAATCACATTTTTGATTGGATTCTATCTTATTCGTCACGGCACAAAACAAGGAAAAACTTGAAAAATTATTTTTAGGAGTAATTTTCACCGGTCTAATTGGTTTAGTTTATTACCTTATTTTACGTGAAAGAATTAAGGCAAAAGAAGCAAAAGAAGCAGTTACAAAATCAGCTGAAAAAATTAGCGATTTAAAAAAAGAAAAAGATTTAAAATAAAACAATAATAGTATTAATATATGCCAAGAGTTAAAGCTGGAAACGTTACTAGAAAACGTCATAAAAAAATTCTAAAACTTGCCAAAGGATATGTTGGTTCAAAACACGCGTTATTTCGTGTTGCCAATGAACAAGTTTTACATTCATTAAGTTACGCATATCGTGATCGTCGTAATCGTAAACGTGATTTTCGTCGTTTATGAATTACACGTATCAATGCAGCAACACGTTTGCATGAATTTGATTATCACCGTTTTATTAATGGTTTATTAAAAGCTAATATTAAATTAAATCGTCAAATGTTATCAATTTTAGCAATTGAAGCACCTAATGTTTTTAAATCACTAGTGATGATTTCGAAACAACATCAAAGTCAATCGATTGCAACTGCGATTAATACAAATTAATTTAAAATGCATATTGGGATCATTGTTTCGATAATTTTATCTACTCTTGCTTTAATTTGTTTTATCAGTAGTTTATTGGTTTTTTGATTTAAAAAAACTCATCCCAATAATTCAATTAATGATTTAAAGGAATTAAAAAACCAATTTAATGATTTTATTTTTCGTTTGGAAAAAGATAAGGCAACCAATACCGCTTTACAAGATTTTTTTAAATAAAAAATTAGATCATTTAACGACTAAAAATGATACTTTAATTCAAAATTATCACGGTTTAGAAAAAACTTTTAAAGCAAATCATATTGGTGGGCAAAAACTCGCAAATGCTTTTCAACAACAACTAAATGAAAAATTAAATACACTAGTTCAAAATCATAAACATTTATTTGAAAATTATGCCAATTTAGAATCGACTTTGAAAACCACTCACGATGGTGGTCAAAAAATTAGCAACCGAATTTCAAAATTAAGTCGAGTTTTTTTACATCCATCTGAACGTGGTTTTTCTGGTGAAACATCTTTAAATTTTATTTTAGATGGTATTTTTGGAACAACTTCTAACATTGTATTTAGACAATATCAAATGAAAAATAATTGTCGTGCCGATGTTTTTATCAAAACTCCTCAAGGTAATATTCCGATTGATAGTAAATTTCCCCAAATTAAAATGGACAACAATGGTAATATTCTTGATTTAAAAGATTTTAAAACAAAACTAACCAAACACATCAATGATTGTTGGAAAATACATTTCCAGTGAAGACAACACTTTTTATTTCATTAATGTATTTACCTTCGCAACGATTATTTGAATTAATTTATGAAAAAGCAACCGAACTGAATTGATTACATAAATTAGCACACAAAAACAAAGTTTATATTGTTGCACCAAACACGTTAGCAATTGTTTTACAAATTATCGATAAAATTATTCGTGAATATCGTTTAAAAAATAATCTTGAACATATTTTTGTTTTATTACAGGATTTCCGCAAAGATTGAGATCGAATGCAAAATCGTTTCGAAAAAACCCATAAAAGTTTTTAATAAGTTTGGTGATAACTTACAAAATTATGAAATTAGTTTCAAAAAAACAACGAAAAAAATTAAATGCCATTTTAGAAATCGAAAATACGATATCCACAACTTTAGATACAACAGAATTACCGTTGATTGATAATTCAGAAATTGAAACTAAATTTCAAAACGATAATCAAAATGACGAAACTATTTCAACTAAAAATGACCAACCAAGCTATGCAAATTCAATTGCAATTAATTTTTCAAAAATTGTTATCAACAGAACAAAAAGCTTGTATTCAAGTTTTAGCAACTTGTTTAAATCAAACCCAATTAGTTGCAATCAAACAACGTTTTTTAGGACGAAAAAGTCTTGTTATTCAAGCTTTAAAAATTTAACACCCGAATTAAAAAAAACTTTTAGTCAAACATTTTTAACGTGAAAAACGACGATTTCAAAACTTTGCAATCAAACTAGTAAAAATTTTGAATCAACGCCAAAAAACAGTTTTTTTTCACTGATGATTTAGTGAAAAATTTTTATCAATTTCATAATCAAAAACGGACATTAAAATCATTAACTTGAAATCCATCAATTGGTAGTTGGCATCCGGTTTCAAATGATTATGAAAGATTTGCACATTTTTTTTCAATCGATGCGTTTTCGTTTTTTTCACGTTCAAGAATTATCAACCGTAGTTGATAATTTTATCACTTTAAATATTTCGGAAAATCACCCTGCATACGATTTAAATTCTTGTTTTTTTTAGTGATGCTAAAACAGTTTTACGTACTCATACGACGAATTTTACTAGTCATATGTTAAAACAATATTACCCACAATTTCCCAATCAAAATTTTTTTGCTTACACAATTGGTAATGTTTATCGAAACGATACTGATGATGCAACTCATGTTCCGAAATTCACTCAACTCGATGCTTGTATGTGAGGACAAAATTTGAATTTAGCAAAATTAAAAGGTTTTTTATTAGCGATGATAAAAAGTTTGTTTAAATTTGCGGTGCAATGTCGTTTTCGGACTAATTACTTTCCTTTTACCGAACCATCCCTTGAAGTTGATTTAAAATGTTTTGATTGTACTGGGAATAATTGTTCAATGTGTAAAGGTAGTCAATGAATTGAAATTCTTGGTGCCGGTATTGTTCATCGTGAAGTTTTAGCAAATTGTGCAATCAAAAATCATCCGGTTATTTTAGCGTTTGGTTTAGGAATTGAACGTTTGGCAATGTTAAAATATAAAATTAAAGATATTCGTGATTTAAACCAAAAAATTTGAATCCAACAAGATTATGATGTATTGTAGTTACAATTGATTACGCCAATTAACAGTTTTTAAAAATAAAACCGTTACTGATTTTCAAACTGCTTTTGATGATTTAGGAATGGAACCAGTTGTTGTTCGTAATGATGCTAAATTAAATCATAATTTAGTGGTTGGACAAATTGTTGCTTTAAAACCACATCCAACTAAAAATCAATTAACAATTTGTCAAGTACTAGTTAATGAAAATGAAAAATATCAAGTGATTTGTGGAGCAACTAATTTAAAAATTAATCTTAAAATTGTATTTGCAAAACCAAAAGCAATTTTATTTAATCAAAAAAAAATTACAAAAGCTAATTTTGCCGGTGTACGTTCCGAAGGAATGATTTGTGCACTTTACGAAGTGATGCCAGACCAAAAATTCAGTAATGAAATTATTGTTTTACCTCAAAATGCTCAAAACGGTGATTCAGAACCATTAAAATATCTTCATTTTAATGAGTGTGATTTGAAAATTAGAATTAACATTAGGAACACGTCATTTACAAAATTATTTTGGATTATCACACTATCTTGCACAATATTGAAAACTAGCAAATGCAAATGATTTTGATTATTTAACCCAATATCAACCAATTGCAAAAATTAATAATGCTTTACAACGCTCTTTACCATCGAATGAATTAGTATTAATGGTAAAAAATCCCTCTCAAAATCAACTTTCAAATGATATTAAAATGATTTTACAAAAAGTATCTGATTATCAAGCTAATTTTATTACTGATTTAAATACTTACATTAAACTTTATAGTGGATGTGAAATATCAATTGCATTTGCAAACAGTAATCATAATTATCAAGCATTAAAATGAGATCAAACATCACAGTCAACGAATGATTTTGAATGAATGTTAATTCGCATTGTTAAATTCAATCACATTAATGTTTTACCGCCAATTTTTCCAATTGTTGCCTTTCATACGTTATTAAAATTATTGCAAAGTTACAATTTACCTTTATTTATTAATTTTAAATTAAAATTACCAGCTCCAAGTGAAATAATGTTAGATTCTAATGAATTAAATCGTATTTTAGGGATTAATTTAGAATTGACAACAGTGAAAAAATTATTTGATTTAAAAATCTGAAAAATCACGGCAAAAGATCATAAATGAAAATTTATTGTTCCATTAAATCAACGATTAACACATCCGTTTGAATTGATTGAAGAAATTACGCGTTTATTAGGTTATGATCGTTTGCTTGCACAATCATTAACAGCAACTGATTTACCTGATTTTAAACAATTAAACATTAAAACTGATCTTTGAATTCGTTTACAAACCCTTTTAGTTAATCAAACCTTTTTTGAAACACGCATTCCCTTTCAAATTGAAAAACAAGTTGCAAACAATTACTACAATTTAAAATCAAGTTGATTATCAGAACTTTTAAAATTAGTGCAAAAGTATCAAAAACCAGCATTTTCAATTAATACAGTTTGAAAAAAAATCGATCAAACTTGAAATGAAAATCAAGAATTGTTATTAATGTTACCCGCATTAAAACAATCAAACCAAAACAAAATTCAATTCCAATTTCAAACCCATCAATTTTGATTAATGCTTATTCGTAAAATTTTTCGTAATTTTAATTTACCACTTGTCAATTTATCTTATCAACCAGTTAATTTTAATTTTCAGACTTCTAATCAACCAATTGATATTAAAATTGGTTATCAAACACCATCAAAAACATTTGATTTAATCACAATTGGTTATCAAATTGATCAAACTAAGCAAAAATCACAATCGATGTTTCCGTATTTAATTATTAATTACGATCTTTTAACAGATTTAATTATTAAATTTCAATTTCAACCAATTACTTTTGTTCCATTCCAAAAACAAAGCGAATTTGAACAGACAGTTGCTTATTTCGATTTAAATTTAAATTTTACCATTCCAATTGAATTATTTTTACAACAAAAAGATGATAAACAGATTACTAAAATTGATTTAATTGGTATGATTAAATCGATTATTAAATCGGCTGATAAACGTATTTTGAACGTCAAAGTAGTTGATTTTTACCACAATAATCGTATAACTTTCCGTGTTTATTGAAATGTGAAAAATCAAATTTCAAAACCAAAAACTCAACAAAAATTAATTGAAAAAGTAAAAACTTGTTTAAAAGTTATAAAAAATGTTAAAATTTAATATATACAATAAATAATTTCTTAAAAATAATATTGAACACAAATAACGATTATGGCAGTACCAAAACATAGAACCTCGAAACAAAAAAAACGGCAACGCCGTTCTCATCACTTTTTAACTGCCGTTCCAATGGTAGCTTGTTCAAAATGCGGAGTTATGCGTCAAACCCACCGAGTTTGTTCAAAATGCGGATTTTTTAAATCAAAAATGATTTTAAAAATCACCCCTAAAACGAAAAAATAACTTAAATTTTCACTCAAAGTGCTGCATAAACCTGTTTTATTATCAACAACATTAAAAATGCTTAACATTAAACCAAACGGAGTTTATGTTGATTGTACAGCTGGTCACGGCGGACATAGTTTAGCAATCAGTCAAAAATTAAATTCACTGGGAACTTTAATTTTAATTGATCAAGACGCAAATAGTTTAGCAATTGCTAAAAAACGTTTACAATCTTTTAAAGGTCGAATCGTGTTTTGTGTTGCTAATTTTATTGCTTTAAAACAACTTTTAACAAACCAAAATATTCAAAAAGTCGATGGTTTTTTATATGATTTAGGTTTTTCGGCGGCGCAAATTTACAAATCTGATCGCGGATTTAGTTATCAATTAAATGGTCCTTTAGACATGCGAATGAATCGACAACAAACGTTTTCTGCATTTGAAATTGTTAATCACTATTCTTATTTACAATTATCAAAAATTTTAAAAATGTATGGTGAAGAACCACATGCAAATTTAATTGCCAAAGCAATTTGTCAGAACCGTTTGCAAGCACCAATCACAACCACAAATCAATTAGTTGCAATTATTAAATCGGCTTTACCACAAAATCGTCGTAATAAAAGTCGTATTCATCCGGCGCGTTTAACGTTTCAAGCGCTTCGAATTGCAGTTAATAATGAAATTAATGCTTTATCAGCGAGTTTACAACAAACAAAAGCATTTCGAACTACTAACACACGTGTTGTCGTAATTTCATATCATTCATTAGAAGATCGGATCGTCAAACAGTTTTTTAACGCCCAAACTGACCAAAATTTAATTACCAAAAAACCAATTTTAGCTGATCAAATCGAAATTGATCGTAATTTACAAGCAAGAAGCGCTAAAATGCGTGTATTAGAATATGTTCAATAAAATTTTTAAAACTTCATCAAAAAAATTTCATTCTTTTGCAATCGCAGATTTTGGAAAAGATTACGTTAAATTAATTGTCACTTATTATCATTTATCAACTTTTTACGTTGTTTTTAATCAAAAATTATCAAAAACAACCCACGGAAGATTTTGATTTCGTTCTTGAAGAGGTAGTTTATTAAATAAATTAATTAAACAAGCTAATCAAGAATTAGGAATTGTTTTAAAAAATATCAGTTACAATTTTCCCACTGATTCAATTCAAATTAAACTTGATTACACATATTATCATCGTTTTTCCAAACCAACCATTTTACGTCCAAAACATTTAGATTTACTAATGCGCGATTTGTTAAAAACCGCTTATCAAACTAAACACACCCAATATTTAAATTTTTCTTTCCAACCACAAAGTTATTTTTTACCTGATAAACAAAAAAAATTCGATCATTTACCACAAAATACGTTAATTTCTAGTTTTAATATTTGTGGAATTCTTTATCAAATTGATTGACGTACTCTAGCTGATTATGTTGATATTTTCCGAACTTTAAAAGTAAAACCAAATAAACCGGTTTTACTGCCTTACGCAATTTATGTTAATGCCCTTTTATTGTTTAAAAAACCACAAGTGGTAATTCATTATTGAACTAATAACAAAGTGACTTTATTTTATTTTGAAAATCACATTTATTTAAAACAAACATCATTTAATTTCGGATTACAAACATTGTTTTCCCAAATTGCCCAAAAATTTGATATTTCATATGAAGATAGTGCAAGTTATTTTTTTAATTTAATTCAGTTAGGTAAACATCATTTATCTGATTTTGAAAAAATTCTATTAACAAAAAAACCTCGTTTAAAAGTTCATTACGAAGCCATTATTGACCTTTGTGTTGAATTTTTTCAAAAATCATATCAGACACTTTTAAACTACACAACCAAAGAATGAAAATTAGATGAACACAAAATTTCGATTTTATTAGTTGGTAAAATAACATTAGTTAATCAAATTATTGCTTGTTTACAAAAAGTTGCTCCTCACATTGATTTAATTACATTTAATTCAAATTTTATTGGATTAACCGATTATGAAGATAATTTTTTAATCGGAAATGCTTATTACGAACATTTACAAAAAAAGATTCAAGATGAAAAATCCCAATCCCATTAATTTCAAACCAAAACCTGTTAATGTTTTATCTTCAGGTTTAAAAATGCGTGCTAATTTAACTGTTCAAGAATTAAAATGACAACAATTTTGAACTCAAATTAAATTATTTGAAAATTTAAAAACAAATCAAGTTAAATCATTTATTTTACATAGTGGACCACCATATGCAAATGGTAATATTCACATTGGTCATGCATTAAATTTAATTTTAAAGGATTTTGCTTTACGGTTTTTTCGTGCCCAAGGTTTTGCTGTCCAATTTATTCCCGGTTGAGATACCCACGGGCTTCCAATCGCTAATGCAGTAACAAAAACTTTAAACATTTCACCAAATGATCCAAATTTTCGTAAAATTTGTGAAAAATACGCTTTAAAACAAGTTGCTAATCAACGTAATCAATTTAAACGTTTAGGTGTGTTGGTGAATTGAAATGAATCTTATTTAACTTGCCAAAATAATTACGTTGCCAATCAATTAAAAATTTTTGCTGAAATGGCACAACAAAAATTATTATTTTACGGTTTAAAACCAGTTTTTTGATCATGATCAAGCCGCACTGCATTAGCTGAAACTGAAATTGAATACCGTAATTACGAAAGTGTTTCTGTTTATGTTTTGTTTCCGATTGTGAATTCAATGCGATTTTTAAATACTAGTTTTTTAGTTTGAACAACAACACCGTGAACTTTAATTGCTAATCAATTCTTGGCAATTAATCAAAATTTAAATTACGTTCGTTTTAAATTAAACCGACGTTATTTAATTACCCAAGAAACTTGCTTTCACCGCTTAAAAGCAGAATTAAATTGAAATATTACTGATTTTGAAATTATTTCTGGCCTTGAATTAATTAAAATTGAATATCAACACTGTTATTTAGATTTTAAATCGACTGTTTTACACGGTGATATGGTTCAATCAACCACTGGAACCGGAATTGTGCATATTGCTCCTGCTTTTGGTCCGGAAGATTTTGAATTAGTCCAATCACTTGGTCATCAAATCCAAGTTCCAATTGATGAAATTGGTAATTTTAATCAATTTTGTGCTGATCCAAGTTTAATTGGTGTTTTTTATCAAAAAGCACAATCAATTATTATTGCAAAAATTCAAAATCACGATAATTTATTGTTACAAACTAATTTTAACCATCAATATCCACACGATTGACGAACCCATCAACCGGTAATTTATCGAGCAACACGACAATTGTTTGTGAATTTAAAACCTTTACAATCATCAATTATTACGCAAATTAACAACAGTGATTGAATTCCTTCATGAGGTTTGAAACGAATCTTGAATTTAATTACGAAACGAGAAAATTGATGTGTTTATCGCGTCAACGTAAATGAGGAACTCCAATTCCATTATTTTTTACTAAAAACAATCAACCGATTTTAGAACCAGAATTAATTTACCAAATTGCGAAATTAGTTGCCATTCATGGTGATCAAATTTGATGAAATTGACCATTAGAAAAATTATTATCACCCGAATTAATTAAAAAATATCGAATTTTTAGTAAAAGTACTGATACTTTTGATGTTTGATTTGATTCTGGTTGTTCATTAGTCAATCTTTATTCAAATAAAAAGGTTGATTTAATTTGAGAGGGAAACGATCAGTTTCGTGGTTGATTTAATTCATTAGTAATTGTACACGCTTTAATTAAACGGCAATTTAAATTAACTAAAATTGCTACACATGGATTTGTCAACGATGCTAAAGGATTAAAAATGTCAAAATCACGTGGTAATATTATTGATCCAATTTCAATTTGTAAAGAACACGGTGCTGATATTTTACGTTTATGAGTCGCTTCCACTAATTATGTTGATGATGTTGCAATTAGTGATGATAATTTAGCACAAGTTCGTAAATATTATCTAAAGATTCGTTTAACGATGCGCTTTATATTAGATAATCTTGTTGATTTCAACATTAAAAATGATTATCAATCAACGGTATCAGAAATTGATATTTGAATTTTAAATCAAACTAAAATATTTATTGATCAAGCGATTAATAATTGTCAAAATCTTAATTTTCATCACGTATTTCAAAACTTAATTGATTTTTTAAACACAAAATTATCACAATTTTATTTTGTTTTAATTAAAGATGATTTGTATTTATTACCTGCTAATGATGTATTACGTCGTCAGCATCAAACAACACTTTGATTAATTTATCAGCAACTATTATCAATTATCACACTTTTTATTCCCCATACCGCTGAAGAAATTCATCAAACTGCTTTACATTTAAATCATTCAAAAAAATCAGTTCATTTTGCTTTATGAGCAAAACCATTAACATTTCCAAATCAAATTAAAACTGTTAAACAACGCTTAAAATTTGCATTACGTTGATATTTTTACATCAATGTTCGAGCTTTAATTTTAAAAGAACTCGAATTATCAAAGACAAAATTAAAACTTTTAAATTCACGCTATGCAAAAGTAACGTTTAATTATGATCCGGAAAGTAATTTATTTAAAAACGAATTACAAATGAAAAATTTTTTTCATAATTATCAATTGCCAAACGATTATACACCTCAACAATTAAATACTTATTTTATTAAACACAAATTGTATCAATTTAATGATTGAAAATCATTTTGTCAAGTGAATAATTTTACATTCAAAACAACATCAAATGCTAATAAATCTAATCCGATTAAAATTGAACTAGTTTCTGGTCATAATTGTCGTCGATGTCGTAATGTATTTGATAATTTAATAAATAATTTTTGTATAAATTGTTTAAGTAAATAAGCTCATTCTGGTATAATAATATGATAAAATTGTTTTTCAACACATTAGTATTTGTTGAATGATAAGAATTATTCATATTTAATTATGTTTAAAAACAAATCCACAGCACGTAAAAATTCAAAATCACTTTTTTATCAACTTATTTTATTATTTATTGCATTTGCAATTATTATGATATTACAACTTTTTCAAACTCATTTTAGTAATTGATTTGTTCAAAATGAACAATTAATTGATAAAAGAAAAACGATTTTTATGAATAAAACAGAATTTTCGATCATTAATGAACAATTTTGATTCGCTGAATTAATTCATAAAGTGTTTGATAAAAATTTACCATTAACAAAAATTCGAATCATTTATTTTTCGATTATTTCATTCTTTATATTTATATTGATGCTAATATTTTGATTTGTTAATGACAAGTTTTTAAAATTAATTTTGCTTTTCATTTTAATTGGTGGTTTAAGTAATTTAATTTCACGAATTCGTAACAATGGTAAGGTGATGGATTATTTTACTTTTAATTTTGTATTGAAAACTAACTTTAATATTGAAGATTGTTTTGTTATATTGGGTATTATTATGTTTATATTTTACTTGCCAATATGAAGTTTTTCACAAGGACGCAATACAAGTCCAATTGTTTCAGACAAACAATCAATTTCAACTTCAAAAACTTAATAAATTAACATGCCATTGTTAAAATTTGTTGTTCTACAAAAATTACCTCAAACGTTAATTGATTTTTTACTAACTAAATTACAACGATTTAATTTTAATTCTCAAATGTTTCAAACTGCAATTCAACGTTGTCAAATTAAAATTGATGGTGTTGTGATTAATAATTTAACATATGATTTAAAATTTAAATCAGTCGTTGAGATTTTCTTTCCGCATTGGCCACAACCGCTTAAAACTAATTCAATTGTAATCGAATACATCGATCAAGCATTGATTGTCGTTCAAAAACCATACGGAATTACAACTCACAACGATGCTCATCATAATCAAAATACTGTTGAAGTTCAAGTTCGCAACTATGTTAATTTTCCCCCTGGAACATTACATCCAGGAATTATTCATCGTTTAGATAAGGTAACGAGTGGATTATTAATTGTTGCTCGAAATTTAAAAGCTTATCAAATTTTAAAACGGATGATGATGAAAAGGGATATTAAACGTTATTATTTTGCTTTGGTTGAAGGAGTGGTTGAAAACAACCGTTTTGTTGTTAATGCTCCTATTAATAAAACTTCATTTCAACGTCATGTTTCAATTTCTGCCCTTGGTAAAATTGCTTGAACTAGTTTTGAAGTTAAGTTACGTTTAGCGAAACACACATTGCTTAAATGTCAACTTAAAACTGGTCGAACCCATCAAATTCGCGTTCATTTACAATACGTAAAACATCCGATTGTTAATGATACTTTATATCAAAAACAAACTTTTCCATTACCATGAATTTTTTTGCATGCTGGATCATTAATTTTTCCACATCCATTTTTTAAAACTGAAACATATCATTTTTCAGTTCCTTTACCGAATAATTTTGTCTCATTTATATTAAATAATATATAATTTAATATATAGTTATGGAATATAATCAAACAAATAAACAAATAATTAAATATTTTTTCTAATCATAAAAAATGAATACATCTAATAAAGCAAATTCTAATCAAAATTATTTTAAAAGTGCAAACATCAAAAATAATTCAATGTTTCGTAATTTACGAAGTGGAATTTTTGATTTTGATAATGCTCCTGTTTATTCAACATTTTTAATGATCATTTTAGTTTTAAATTTGGGATTTTTTATTTTTACATTTTTTTCAACGCGAATGAAAATTTCGACCGAAGTTAAAGATTCAATTCCTTTGTATTTCGGCGCTATCAATAAATCAGCCATTATGTATGGTTATCAATTTTGACGATTTTTGACATTTGCTTTTATTGAAAACAGTAATGGGATCAATCTTTTATTTGTTGGGTTTTTTGTTTTCTTAACATTTTGTCGCATTGGTTATCATACTGAAATCACCTTTGGAAGTAAAAACACGGCAATTATTTGAATTTTTGGTATCGTTTCGTTAGGATTGTTACATTTTGGAATTAGTAAATTTGAACGTTTATATTTTTTCGGTACTCAATATTTATCACTATTATCAGTTGGAGC
Source organism: Aurelia coerulea (assembly GCA_039566865.1). Taxonomy (NCBI): domain Eukaryota; kingdom Metazoa; phylum Cnidaria; class Scyphozoa; order Semaeostomeae; family Ulmaridae; genus Aurelia; species Aurelia coerulea. Next base: position 10,766 of record JAVEOB010000213.1, on the reverse strand, counting down.
ATTATTTTTTTATTGAATAATGCAAATTACAAATTCTGAGCAACAAAACCAACAGATTCGGAATTTAATCTGACAAACACTTTTACTTGCAATTACAATGATTATTATTAATTATGTTTACAAAAGTAAATTTATTGCTGATAATTTTGATTTAACAAAAACTTTAAGCGGTTTTCGATCTTGAACGGTTTTAACACCAATGATTGTTGTTTCGATTGGATTTTTTGTTCCGGCAATTTTAATGCATAAACAATATGAAAGTTGATTATTGTTTTGAATTTCAGTTGGTTTTTGTGCCGCTATTATTGTGATTGGATTATCAATGACAATTTATGTTTATGTTTCCGAATTCAATCTCATTCAAGAAAATACCGTTTGAAAAGAATTAAAAGATAAATTTTGAAACCGAATTTATAAATAACTTTTCTTAATTGCTAATAAAATACCCTTTGGTGTTTGTAAATTATTTAAAAAATTTAAAGCTTGTTTTTTACTTAAAGCACCGCTTCCCTTTTTAAGTAAAATTCCGTATTTAGCTTTCAAATCTGATAATTCAACTAAAAATTGATAGCGACTAATAATTGAAGCAATCGCAACAGCTAAATATTTACTTTCTGCCCTTGGAATAAGTTTAATATTTATTAATTGTTTACCAGGAAGATATTTTTGAAAATTTTGTAAAGAGCAAAAACCATCGATAATAACATTTTCACTACGATTATTAATTTGCATAATTAAATTTCAATATTTTTCAGCTAATAATTGATTTAAATTTTTTGTTTTATTAATTGAACTTGGTTTAATTTTGGTGGTTTTAATTAAATGCGGAAATTTTTTTAATAACAATTTTCCGTAATCAATAACTTTCGAATCGGTCATTTTTTTTGAATCTCGTAAATTTAATGATTGACAAAAATCTTGCATTTTTTGATCACATTTTACTAAAGTAATATAAATTGATCCAAAATAATCACCCTTTCCTGACTCATCACCACCTCAAACGATATCATTATTCAATGAATTTGACATTCAAATGTAATCAATTTTTTTTCAAAATGATTGCGTATTTTCTCAAAATTTAATTTTGGCGTTTTCTGATCCTTGAATTAATAATTTATTTGATGTATAAATTGTTAAACTAATTCTGAATTCGGTAAGTTTTGCTTTTCAAACGATGTAATTTTTAATATCATCACCAGATCAATAATTTGAAAATTGTTTACAAATTTGTTTTTTTTGTGTTAAAGTTAATTTTTGATTAAACATAATTATTATGTATTTTTATATAAAAAAGATTATAATATAAAATATTTTTGTTTTAGCACAATTACATTTAATAATTAAGTTTATTTTTGAATACACTCTCAACAAAAAAAATAATCCTAAAATGACTAATATTCTAAAATTTTTCCAAAACCCAAATAACATTCTTTGAATTGATATCGGTATTTTTATTTTTATTTTATTATTAGCCGGAATTGTTTTTATTTTAAATTCAAATTATTTTCATTTTATTGCTTCAATCACTTTAATAATTATTGGAATTTTATTAATATTTTGAGGAAATATAAATGACGGTTTAATTAATTTATATAATAAAGGAATATCTTCTGCTAGTTTTCCAACAAATGTTAAGAAATTTTTATCGTTTTTAAAAATAAATTTGATCTTTCATAAACTACTATTTTTTGCCACTGTTTTTACTTTGTGTTGATTTTTTGAAACAATCATTTATTTTGCCTTTTTCAAAAAACATTTAAAAATACATTCAATTTCTAAAAAACGTTTTTTTGTAAATGTATTTTCAAAATTATTTGTTTTTGGATTGTTATTAATTGGTGTTTTATATTTATTAACTCCAATTTATATTTATACAATTAAACACCGTAAAGAAAAATCTAATAGTTATTTTCAAAAAACGTTTCAAAAACTTAAAATTACCAAACTTACTAATCGAAACAATAATCCCTTTTTACCAATTTGAGAAGATTTACTTTATATAAAGAATTTGAAAATAGAATTAATTAATGATCAAAAATTTCCTAATTTAAAAACCCGTTTTGAAAAAATTAATAAATTTATAAAAAATAATTTTGGTTATTTTTACCAAAAAAAATGATTATACGAAAAAATTATGCCCGATTATTTAATGAGCGATTTTATTCAAAATATCAAAAAGTATAATTCAAAGAATCTGAATAAAAATTCCGTTTCCGGTTTACAAAAAACTATTAATAAAATTATTCAAAATGAATTTATTTTCTTATCTGAAAATTAAATAATTTTAATGTCTAATTTTTTTCCGATCAAACATTTTAATCCACAGAAAAAATTAGGACAAAATTTTATTTTTTCTCCAATTTTTGCTAAATCATTAATTAAATCATTTGCAATTCCAAAATCTGCCCATGTAATTGAAATTGGTCCTGGATTTGGAGCATTAACAACCTATTTATTTCAACAAACTAAGCATTTAATTCTGATTGAAAAAGATCAAAAATTACATAATTTTTTATTGCAAATTTATCAAAATACATCAAAAGTACAATTATGAAATGAAAATATATTAACTTTTGATTTTAATAAATTACCAGTTTTAAAATATTATGTTGTTGGTAATTTACCATATAATATTGCAACTAAAATACTCCAAATTTTATTATTTAATTATCATCGTTTTCGCTATCTATATTTAACTTTTCCAATTAAAGTAGCTAATCGAATTACAGCCATTGATAACAAACAAAGTTATTTATCAATTTTTTCAAAAATTTTTTGTTCAAAAATTATTTGATTAAAACCAATATCGAAAACGGTTTTTAATCCACAACCAAAAATTGAATCTTATGCATTAAAATTTTTGTTGCGGAAAAACCCCTTAATCAATCCACGTGATTTTACCAATTTTTTTCAATTCGTTAAATTAATTTTTCAAAAACGTCGAAAAACTTTAATCAATAATTTATCAATTAACGATCAAAAAGCAGTCATTTTTTTTCTTCAGCAAAAGAAAATCAATCTAAAAATAAGAGCAGAAGATTTATCACCAAAGACAATAATTGCCTTATATTTTCATTTAAATAAAAAATAAATATCAATAAAAGAATATCTTTAATTTTTAGATTAAATTTTGTTAATAATATTTGTAATAAAAAATTTATTAATAAATTGTGATTAACTTAGTTTGTCTTATTGGTTGAATCAAAACACCACCCCTTTTTACCAAAACCCAAAAATTCATTTATTTTGAAATTATTTTATATAATCAATTGGCTTTTTTTCAATCGAATTCAAAATCGAAAACATCAATTAAAATTAAAAGTCATCGTTTTATTATTAAAAGATTAAATTTACGAAAAGGTGATTTGGTATATTTACAGGGAATTATTATTAATGATAATTTTGGTAATTGTGTTTGATCAGATATTTTACAAAGAATTAGCTAAAAATAATTATTGACATTTAATATTTTTGATAAAATAATTATTAACATTGAATATTCTGACAAAATAATTCTGTTTATTATAGATAATAAAATGAACGATAAATTAAAAAGATGAAAATTGATTATTGGCTGACCAATTTTTTTATTTATAATTTTTCGTACTTTTTTAATTTATCGTAAATTACATAATAAAAAAAAACAAAACCATCGTATTCCAGAACGAAAACGTTACTTATGATGTTATCGATATAGCAAAATTTTATTATGATTTTTTTCACCAAAGTTTACAATTCAAAATCTTGATAAATGAACTTTTGGTCCAAGTTGTTTAATTGTTAATTGAAATTGCAAAATCTTACCATTAATTTTTATTAAAATTAACGATTTCAAAAAAATTGCTCCATTATCATTTATATTTACCCATCAATTTTTAAAATCATTACCATTTTATTTGAAGCATTTTTACTTAATTTTAAATTATTTCATTATTGATGAAAATAATTTAAAATTAGAAACTAAAATTGTTAATAATTTAAAAATTCCTCGTTCCTTACTGGTAACCTATGACCAATCATTTGGTAATAATAAACGAATTGCTAGTTTATTAACTACCATCATCGGCGCTAGTTTATCTAATTTATACTTTATTAATACCAAACCTCAAAACAATCAAATTATTGTAAAATTTGAAAATAATTTTTCATCTAAATCGATTTTACATGTAAACAAAAATTTCTTAACGCAAAAAATTGTTAATTTTTTAACTCCGGAGGTAAATCATGATTAACATTCTACCAATTATTCTCAAAAAAAAAGCTGGCAAGATATTAAATCGTGCCGAATTTACTACAATTGTTGAAGGTTACATTAATCAACAAATCAACACCGAATCCATGGCCGCTTTATACATGGTGTTTTGTTTTCAAAAACTAACTGACGAAGAGGTTCTAACGTTTTTCGATGTAGTTTACGAAAATAGCAAAAAAATTGATTTAAGTTCAATTTTTGAATTTAAAATTGATAAACATTCAAGCGGTGGAATTGGTGATAAGATCACAATCGGTTTAATTCCATTATTAATGAGTTTAAATATTAAATTTTATAAATTTTCTGGTAAGCGACTTGCTTATACTGGCGGAACGATTGACAAATTAAGTAGTATTCCAAATTTGAAATTGGAATTTTCAATTTCTGAATTTGAAAAACTCGCCCAAAAAAATCCCGTTTTGGTTTCAAACGTAAACACTGATACTTCTGAATTTGAAAGAAAATCATATTTATTACGAAATCAAACCGGTAGTTTAGAATCAACTGGTTTGATTGCAATTAGTATTATGATCAAAAAAATTCTTTTAAACACCGATGCAATTTTATTAGATTTAAAAATTGGTCAAGGTGCTGTTTTTAAACGTTTGGAAGATTCACTAGAATTTGTTCGTTTAGCAAAACTTATTTGCAAAAAATACAACCGTAAAATTAAAATTATTTTTAGTGATATGAACGAACCACTTGGTTTTCATATTGGAAATAAATTTGAAATTTTAGAAATTTTAGATTTATTAAAAAATCCACGTCCATCACGTTTAAAAACATTACTTTCAACTTTAGCAGCAAACGCAGTAGTTTTAAAAGATCAAGTTTCGTTTGAAACCGCTTTTAAAACAAGTTGAACAACAATGATTAGAAGCTGATTTAATTGGCTATTTTAAACAATTTATTAAGTATCAATCAGGTGATTTTGCTGCTTTTATGGCACTTCCAATTCCACAATGTAAAATTGTCGTAAAAGCTTCGATGTCTGGTTATTTTAAATTTATTAATTTAGTTAATTTAGGTAACTTATTTAATTTGATTAGTGTTGATCAAAAAAATGTTTTAGATGTCACAAGTGGAATTAAACTTTGTGTTAGTAATGGTCAAAAAGTTACAAAAGGTGATAAACTTTTCGAACTTTATACAAACTTTTCATATTTAAATTTTGAAAATTTGATTACTATTGCCAATTCAACTTATAAAATTTGTCAAGAACCATTTGAAACATTACCGATTGTTTTAAAAACAATTTAATTAATAATTGATTCGAAACGAGTTTCACGAATTACAATAATTTTTATTTCACCAGGAATTTGAATTTCTTTTTTAACTCTTTCCGTGATTATTTCGTGAATTTTTCTAATTTCATAATCATTAATTTTAACTGGGTCAACAATTATTCGAATAACTCGACCGGATTTAATTGCATAGCTTTTTTGAATTCCATCAATTGAATCACAAATTGCTTCAATTTTTTCCATTCTTTGTAAGAAATCTTCGTGTACATTATCACGTGCACCCGGACGAGCTGCCGATATTGTATCAGCACAACCTACCAAAACTGAATAAACATTATTTGTTTCAATATCACCGTGATGTGAATGAATAGCGTTAATAACAATATTTGATTCATTATATTTCCGCGCTAATTTGATTCCTGTTTCGACGTGTGATTCACCAATTTCATAATCGTTTGATTTACCAATGTCATGTAATAAACCGGCACGAACGGCAATTTCATCGTTTAAATCTAATTCTTTTGCCATTGCGCCCGCAATTTTAGCAACTTCAACACAGTGTTGTAAAGCGTTTTGTCCATAACTAGTACGATACTTTAACTTTCCAATATGATAAACAAGGCCATTTTCAATATTAACAATTCCTAATAAATCAATAATTTCTTTTCCTTTTTTATGAATCGTATTTTCGATATTTGCGGTTTCTTTTTTGATTGTTTCTTCAATTCTTTGTGGTTGAATTCTTCCATCTTTAATTAAAGATTTCATTGCTTGAACAGCGATTTCACGTCTTATTGGATTAAAAGATGAAATTTTAATTAAATTACTATCTTTTTCAATCAATAAATCAGTTCCAGATGCTTTTTCAAAAGCTTTAATGTTTCGACCTTCTTTTCCAATAATTTTCCCTTTAATTTCTTGATTTTCTAAAACAATTCCATAGGTTAATTTATCTTCAATATAATCGCCAACAAATCTTTCGATTGAATTAGCTAAAATATTAGTGATAATTTCTTTTAAATTAGTTTCGGTTTTATTTTTAATTTCTCGCACTAATTTACCTAAACTTTTTTTTTCTTTTTTCTCAATGTTAGAAAACAATTGTTCGCGTGCTTCTTTTTCAGTTATATTACTAATTTCTTCTAGTTGTTTAATAACTAATTGTCTTTGATTTTCAACTTCAATTTTTAATGAATTTAAAAGTTGTTTTTCTTCTTTAATTTTGGTTTCTTGATTGATTAATTGGTTGGAAAAATTTTGTACTTCATTTTCGCGTTTTATAATCGCTTGAATTTTTTTGTGATGGGTTTGTTTTTGAATGGTTTCGTGTTTTTTTAATAAGCTTCTTTCTTGATGTAAAAATCGTTGATTTTTTGCTTTTAACTCATTAATTTTTTTTGATAACTCATTTCTTGCATCAAATTGTCATTTTTCTTTTGCTTGTTTTATTTTAATTTTTTTATATATTAAAAAAGCGGTTTGAAACAATAAAACAACCGCCATTAAAGTTACGAAACTAATCAAAATTATTAGTGTTGTTTGCATATTTTATACTCCTTTTAAAAGGTTTGAATTATTTTTTTTGAAAATAAATTTAATTTAAAATAAGATTATTAATTTTAATTTTAATTAAGATATTAAATTTGATAGAATTTTATTTTTAATTTCAAGTTTTTCCGATAAAAAATTAATTGTTTGTTTATAACCCAAACCTAATTTTATATTATTATACCAAAATCAATTTCCCTTTTTAATAATTATTCTTTTTTCGACTCCTAATTGAATCATTTCTAATTCAAAACACAACCCTTTATTATAAAAAAACGTTAGTTCATTTTCTTGATAGGGTTTGCCTAATTTATTTTTAACAATTTTGATCTTTGAAACAAAACCTTTCGTTTCACCATTTTCATTAAATAACCCTTTACGCTTAAGTTGAATTCTTAAAGAAGCATAAAACTTTAATGCATTTCCACCACTGGTAATTTCCGGATTACCAAAAAATTTATTAATTTTTTCACGAATTTGATTAATAAAAATAATCGTTGCGTTGTTTTCGGTTAATAAATAATTAATTTTCCGCATCGCCTTTGACATTATGCGTGCTTGTAATCCGATTGTATTATCTTCCATTTTATTGTCTTGTTCTTTTTCCGGCAATAAAGCAGCGACTGAATCAACAATAATTAACCCAATCAATTTAGTTTGAAGAAATTCAATGATTAAATTAAAAGTTTCTTCAGCGTTTTTTGGTTGCAAAATAATTAATCGTGTTAAATTCACTCCACATTTTTCAGCATAATCAGCATTCAATGTCCTTTCAATATCTAAAAAGACCATTTGTTGATTTTTATTTGCTGCTTGTAACGCTTTAATAGCATAAATAGCTAAAGTAGTTTTACCTGTTGAAGGTTGACCAAAAATTTCAATAATACGTTGTTTTGGTAAACCACCAATCATAGTTAATTGATCTAATATCAAACTTCCACTCGAAAAAGTTTGTAACATTTCATTACGAATCATTTTTTTATCGTAATTTTTAATAATTTCTAAAATTTTCTTTTCCATCACAACAATTAACTTCTTTTAGCATAAAGGGTATTGTTGAATAATTTGTTTAAATTTTCAAATATCGATGTTTTAATTGATTTGTGATTAATGGTTGATTGCAATTTAAAGGGAGCGTTTTTTCTATAAGCCGCCTTCTGTAATCGTTAACTATTTATCTATCTAAGTTAAGCAACTTAGATTTTTCTAAAAAATTCAATTCTTTTCTAGAAAATGCCCCTACCGTAATTTGGGTTGCTTGCTTGCAGAGTTTACCGCGTTTCACATTACTCGTCTCTGTGGCACTTGTCATAAAAAACCGAAGTTTTCTTTCACGATTTCGCGTGATACAATCGTTACAATCATCGCAGATTGTGCAAGGACGGACTTTCCTCTAGTTCAAAAAACTAGCAGTTAACCGAAAGAACACTCCTTCTATATTTTACCGGTTATTTTTTGTTTAATTCTTCTTTTTCTTCGAGTTTATTAACTCTCTTTAATAAATCCATATTCGAAAGTCCTTTACTTTCAAGAATTTGAATTTGTTTAATTAATTCGTTAAGTTGTGTTTGTTTGAGGTGTAAATTCTCTTTCAACTTATCACAAGCTAATGAAAGATCGTTGATTTTTTGATTTTTTTCATTGATAATTTTTTCGAATTTTTCATAATCATCAATAACTGAATCAAGAAACGAATCGACTTCATAAGCGTTATAACCCTTTAAATCAATTTCAAATTTTTTATTTAAAATCTTTTTAACATCTAATTCCATTATTATTTTTTATTTTACCCACGGTTAAAATGAATAAACATTTAACCGTGGGTAGTTTTTACAAATTACAATTTTGCAATTTTTTCTTTCAAGTTTTTACTTACTTTAAATTTCAAAACTTTTTTTGCTGGAATAGTCATTGCTTTTCCAGTATGTAAGTTGATCCCCTTACGTTTTGCGCGTTGCGCAACAGTGAAACTTCCAAACCCACTAATACTATGTCCTTTATTAGCCATAATGCTTTCAACAAGCATTTCAAACATACTATTGTATAGTTTTTCAGCGGCCTTTTTATTAAGGTCGTTTTTTCTTCGCAATTAATTCAATAAATTTACTTTTTTTCATAATTTATTTTCTTCTCCCTTTATGATTAATTTTCATCTAACAATTAACATTCTATATGCTTTTTTTATTTTTGTAAATAAAATATGGTTTTATTTTTTTAAATTTAGCTAAAATTTGAATTTGTTTTTCGATTATTTTCCGTAAATGATAGTTTTTAATTGTGTTTTCGTTCGTGATGATAACAAAAACACCATTCGCATAATTTAAATTATAAATTCTTGCTTGACTGTTGAATTTAAACAATCATAAATTAATCATTTTTAACAAAAATTTAATTTTTTCGACATCATAGGTGCGTGTTTTTTCTTGATAAATTTGTAATAAATGATTTCAAATTTTTCCATTACTAGCAGATTTTAAACTATTTACAAATAAAATGTTATTTTTTGGTAATTGAGGGAAATATCGCAAAATTTTTGCATCAGTTGGTTGGCGTTTAATCAGATCAGATTTATTAACAATTAACATTGTCGGAACTTGCTTTAATAGTGTATTTGCAATTCTTTGGTCTTGTTCATTAATTGATTTACTACCATCGATTAATAACAATGCTACATCAATCATTTTTAAAGATTGATAAGTTTGTTGACTAGCTTCTTTTTCAATTAAACTCATTTTCTTGACTTTTCTTCTTAAACCAGCCGTATCAACGAGGGTAAAAAAATTTGCACCAACCAAAACGGTATGTTTAACTGTATTAGTTGTTGTGTGTTCTTTTGAAGATACAAACGCAATCTTTTTTTGAATTAAAGCGTTAAATAACGTTGATTTTCCAACGTTTGTTTGCCCAAAAATACCGATGTTAATTTCAAACGGCATTTGCATCAATTGATTTTGTCACGCAACGGTATTTTTGATTAAATATTGATTAATAATTTTTTTTAAACTGCCTAAATTTTTTCTTTCACGAGCTGAAACAACAATTAAATCTTTTATTCCTAATTTTTGATAACTAAACAAATTTTCATCATAATTTTTTCCTAAATCGCTTTTGTTTAACACCACAATGATTGGTTTTTGAAATTTTTTAATTTGTTTTAAATATCAAAAATCTTTTTCGGTAAATAAAAAATTAATATCAAAAACCAAAATAAAAATTTCGATTTGTTCAAATAAAGATTGATTTTGTTTGGTAATTAATTCATGAATTTCGATTTTGGTTTGTTTTGCAATCATTCCCCCACTATCAATTAAAATCGCATTTGCTGTTTCGAATGCAATTTGTTGTTTTACTAAATCACGCGTAGTAAAAGGTTTATTGGTTACCAATGAATTATTTTGATTAATTAAACGATTAAAAATGGTTGATTTTCCAACATTACTAGGACCTAATAAAATTATTTGTGGAAGTTTTTTTATTAAAATCGATTTCATTTTTCCTAACATTAAATCAACCGTTTCATCAAGTTTTAAATTTGAGGTATCGATAATAATTGAATCGCTAGTTGGTTTGGCAGGATTTAATTTGCGATTTTGATCATTTTCATCACGTAATCGTAAATTTTTGATCACGATTGCTTCATCAACTGATTTTCCAAATTGCTTAATTCTTCTTAACTGTTGTGTTTTTTTATTAACAGTTAAAAAAAATTTAATATCGGCGTT